>JAVQIZ010232920.1:0-83039 GCA_036023535.2 Galaxias brevipinnis | reverse complement strand
ATTTTTAACACATCATATGCCTATAGTTGCACTTTAATGCAGTTGGCAGGGGATCGGTGCTTCTTTTCCAATGTTATAATGTCAATAAAATTGATCAATGCAACATTTTACATGAAATTACATAATTTAAGTTCTCATTGGTTGGTAGATGTATCGTGCATAAAACAAAAATTCTTATGCTCTTGTTTGTACGATGAACAACCCCGAACAGATGCAGAAAAACAGAAGTATTACATTTTATCCCAAAGGCATCGCCAGAGAGAGAAGGGAGCTGTCATTCTATCCAGGAATTGTGCAATTGTGGCGCTGGGTCAATATTTGCATCTGCTGATATATTCTTTTCTCTGCTGTCGACTTCTTTGTGATACTGTCAAATGTTGACGTCTTTGTTAGCAATGTCATTGAATGCCATTTTGGATCTGGCCTGACATTCACTCAAGCAGATTATGATGAAGCTTAGAGAGAAGGCCTAAACTATAATTAAACCTCGGGGAGAAGTTAACTTTGTGCGCCGTGTCGGAACAGATTATTGATAGAGTCGCTTCCAAGAAGACATCAAATTGTCATTTGTGCTGACTAATGTTACCTTTTTAGTTGTAAATATTCCTTTGAAGGGTATAGTATGGATTTACAGTGCATGAAAAGTCCATTTCACCTGGTTCCTCATACATAATTAATTTATCCATCCCAAGAGAGCTATATATACTCACAAAGTGTAAAAATTCATTCGCTTCCCTGAAAAACCAGAATTGTGCTTCCGTGATGGATTATTTCTTTATAAATCTTGACTTTCCATGTGTCCTATTCCTGTCGACAGCTCTAAATTGCTCTCAGAGACCATAAACATTTTCAAAGCCATTCTGCACATTTGAACTGTCAACTTGCGCCCATTCCCGCTCACTGTTTCTCATATGTTTCTATTTCTGCAGCTCTAAAAATACTGGGCCCATCAGATTCTCAGCCCCTCAAAGACCTGCTGGTGTAGCGTGGAGTGGTCGGGAAACACACCATTAGATAGATTTGAGGAAGACAGATGACCAGCGTCGGGCAAGGTGGTGGGAGGACGTATTTGGGCACAAAGATATCAGACTATCACGGAGCCATTTGGAAGAGGTTGTCACCAGGACGGAGTGCAATTCCCCGACACTAGGCTAAGGCTGAGGGGGGAAGACATTAGTGGGAGAGACAGAGGGGGTGGGGGGGGGGTTAGGCTTTGGGGCTATGGGAGTGATGCTCCTCTCAAATAGAACACTAGGGACGATTAATACATGACCAGAGGCAGGGGGTGGAAGAGCCGGGTGTAGGGGATGAGAGGCCCGGGGCACTGGGGGGAGTTAATGCCGCTTATCAGGATCACAGGGAGGTTTGGGGAGGCTGGGACGCTGCCAATTTAACACATGGGGAGGCCCACTCAACACCGAAATCAGCCAAAGATAGGATAGATTAACGATTTGTCCATTTGTTTGCTCCATTATCAGCACCTCGGAGCATTGTGTAGCACTGGTTTGGTCTGGAAATAGCCATCCTGGCTGGGGGAATGTTTGGAGCGGCTGCTGTAGTGTGGTGTTGCCTAATAGGCCTGAAAAGCTTTGTGCTCACACAAGCACCACTCTTCTCTTTTTGTATTTGGAAAGCCCAGAATGCAAATGTTCATGCTGTACTCCAATAAAACCGGTCTCCATCTATCTCGCTTTTCTTTTAGGAAGCTCACCTCAACTGCTTAATGAGTTTGCTAATTTGTTTCACATTCTGTTTAACAAATCCAGCCTCAATGTGTATCTTAAAGCCCTTCTTTAAAGAAAAAAAAAAGGATGCAGTGAAGAATACAAGCGGGACGATAATTCTATGCACCATCTGCAAAAGAAAAAAGAAAAAAAGAAAGACCGATCATCCCTGCTCCTTGTCCATCCTTCACAAATTTCTGTCAAAATGCCCAGCCATGGGCCATATATCTGGGACCACTCTAGTGAGGTGGAAGGCAGTCATTACCAGAACAAGTGATTCCTCTTTCAGCCCGGTTCATGGGTCAATTGCTCTCGCCCATTCTCTTCCTTGCCAGAGCTGGTAGGATTGCAGTTCTCCCCTAACCTGAGCTCTGCATTCCCACACATTCTTTGGACTGCTGAATCCTCCGGTGGCTCCCAGTTTGCTCTTCAGCTTTCCCCGCCATTGTGTTTTACTTTATTGATTCTAACGAGGCGGCAGCGGTTTGTGTCATCGGAGCAGGCACCCTGTTCTATGGGATTTATGTGCTCTGCTTCCAGGGAAAATCCCTGCCCAGTAAAATTCTTTACACCCCTCCCTGTCCTCTTATTGAATAACTGTCAGCTGTCTTTAAATGACAGAGTCTAGGGCTTTATTTCTCGCCTTGCCCGTAAAGATCTCATCACGCCCGGCTATAGCCGAGGCAAATCCATGACTGGCTTTAAAAAGAGTATAACTGTCTGTATGCGTGACTATATCTTGTGTTCACATAGCATTATGAGGTAGCGGGCATTTTGGGGAACAAATGGTTAAGAATGATTATAGTTCACTGAGAAGATAGGTCTTGATTTGATAATCTCAATAAACATCTGTATATTTGTTGCATGTATGTGTGGGTATATATATATATATATATATATATATATACAGTACACAAGAGATGCACTCAAATATTCAGATCTGGTCTAATCATGGGCTAGCCAACACAACAAAGGGAAGCCAGTTACTTCCCCACTCATTGCTTGTTTTTCCTCACGTGGCGTAGTCTCTTTACACAGGAACACGAATGGCTTATTGATCTGTGGTAGCTTGATATGGAGAGATGCTAAGTAAGACCACTGGGGAGAGTATTGACAGGAGGCCTCCCGCTGACGCCCAGCAGAGTCCCACTGTCATGAGGATAACAAGGGTGTACCCTTTATTCTCCTCCTTCAAATGACAAAACTCCCCCTAAGCTCGTTGAATCTGGGGGGAGGGGGGTCAGCATCCAAACATATTACATCGTCCTGTCCCTATCTCAGCATGTCCCCTGCCTGTTTAAAGGCATTTGCGCAAACACAGCTGGGCTGTAGAAGTAAAATGGAGTGCTCCTTTGAGGCCCCCTCAGAAATATCAGCCTTGATTTCCTCCCTTTGTAGACTTCAAACTGACATCGGCCCTCAAACGCAGCGCTACGCTCCGAACGTATCGGGATCGGCTTGAAGCCCAGGTGCAACAAGTCCTGCTATGATTTCGCAGCCACAGACTAGAATAAATACACTAGGGTGGAGTGAGGAAGGCAACGGTCTCTGTGTACCCACAGCATGGTGTGAAAGCCATCCGCAATATACGCACTTGGGCGCCTTCAAAGAGGAGGGTGTTTGGTGGCACCTTTACGTGAGTGGATGTAAGCAGCACAAGTGAAGCGTAAAGTGAACAAAAGTGTAGCAATGTTAATAATGACTCCAGCACCAATAAAACAAAAAACAAATCCACAATTTGCAGCAGGGGAAATAAAGCACTGAAAGCAGAGTGACACAATATGTTTGTGAATATTGATGTCTCCTGGTCTTAGCGAGAGTGTAAAAGCTGCAGTTTCATTGTAAGTTGTCTTGATTAATCACATCCCAGGAAACCAAAGGCATTAGGCGAATTATGAGGCCGCCAGCTCCAAAGGCTTGTGTAACTCAACACGAAGCATCTCCTAATCTAGAGAGAGGAAACTGTGCTCAGTAGGGTTCCAAAACAGACCTAATTTGACGGCATTCTGTTTTCTCATATTTGGTTTGGCCTAAGCCCAGGTGATTCATGTAGCAGACGAACTGACGGAGTGAGATTCTGTGTTGTGTTGATGGTCTACTTCACTCTATAATCAGGTAGGGGCAAGTGATTGATTTTCCGTTTTTTATGCATTCCTTGTTTTTTTTCCCCGTGTTTTCCCCCTCTCTCTCTCTCTCTCTCTCTCTCTCTCTCTCTCTCTCTATCACTCTCTCTGAGTGTGTGTGTGTGTTTATGCTACTGTTTCAGATTACCTGGCTTGCTAGGAAATCTCCCCCAGTTGTTGTTTTTCCTCCCTCCTTTTTCTGCCTAGGCAAATTGTCATCCCAGTCCCTGAAATACTCCTCCATCTGGAATATTTTATTCAGAGCCTTTTTTCCCGGGACATCTCAAATACATTAGGTAGAAATGATACATGTCTTTTTCATTGCAATACAGTTGCTCTGTGAATCATGTCTGCTCTCCGGTGCGAGGAAAGCTTTCCACGGCGTGAGGAAGGGCCATTATCTGTCTGTCTCCGTCTGGAGTTCAGGCTTACAATTTCTCTGCACCCTCTAAGGTGTATGGGTGTCAAGAAATATAAAGTAGAGTGATTATGTCACTTACTTCAGCGCTGGTTTGACTGTGCTGCATTTAGTCTGATTGTTGGGTAGCCCCTAAACATCGGAGGCTAATACGGCTCTTTTCTAAAACATTCTCCTAAATTGTGCACTGATGGAAATAAAAAAGATTGATAATTGGATGTATCTCATCATTCAGTGGAATTGCATACATTTGGCTGGTTGAATGTGATAGGAATACCAGCTGCCACACTCCAGTGCTCTTGCTAAGTGGAGCAATCCAGCGTTTCTCATAAATCCTCACTGATAATGAGTGCCAACCCGGTTGAGAATTAGAACACATTTCAATCATTAAGCTCCATAGGGGAGATGGAAAAGAGTAGGAGTGAGTTTTGAGATGGTGGGAGAGAGAGAGAGGGGGAGGGGGGTGATGAGACAAAATGGGAGAGTGATAGACCGCATATTTGCGGACCCTATAGGTGTTTTTTTTTTGTGTGTGTTTTTTTTTTCACAGTTTGAAGTTGCGGAATCTATGGCGGGCGTGGGCGTTCTATACCGGTATCGACTTGTAAGGCAGACCGAACATGGACCAGGGTATCGGATGTGATCTGAGAGTCAGCAACGTTCCCAGTCGGAGGGAACGATGATCGAGTTTGATGTATGGTGGGCACACGCAGATCCGTGTGCATTCCCCCCCCTCCCTTCCCCCGACATAAATAAAGCGGCGCGACAAGGGTCTCCTGTGAGAGAAACAGAGCCCCCGCGCCGGGGATCATCGGGGGCTCTCCAGGGTCTGGGCCGAGGGGATACAGGAAGGAGGCCTGACGAGACGGCCGTAACGACCAAACACGCCGCTGATTGGACATCTTGTATGCATTAAAGCGGGTTAGATGATGCTTTTGTGTCCTTCAGTCCAGGAGATCCGATAACAAAGCCAAGCTGTGTGGGTAAGGCGATCCTATCGGCAGGGCCACGGCTGCAGGCCGCTGCCTCCCGGTCCCAAAGAAACACCTCTCTGTTTGAGAGCGATGAAAGTGGAGACCTGGAGATGCACAAACTCAACAGGGCATGAAGTCAAGGAGGCAGGGAGACGCTGATGCGTACGGAAGACTCTGAGAACACACTGGCATGTACTGTATCCCTTCTTCATAGTCAGTGCTGACCTCATGGATAGTGTAATACCAAATGCCACAGTCTTATAAACAGACTGTCTAGGGTTCAGTGAAGCGGCTCGTGTGTAGATTTGCGTGGTTATGTGCGCCGCTATCCTCAGAAAGTCTGTCGTTTCATTTTGAGTAGTTGTGTGTGTGGGTACGCATCACAGTAGTGGATTGTTAGTATTCACTGTGAGGTTTGTTATATAAGTATTAAAACACCTGGATTCTTAGTATGCCGCATGACTGAATGTGATGTAATAGTAAAATAAAAGCAAAATAGGTCCACATCTTAACCAATATAACACATGTTTTGATAAGCATTTTCCCAGAGAAAAAAGATTTGTCTTTAATGTCACAGTTTGATCTCTAGCCTCAAAACCTAAACGCTAAATTGAGAAGAGAATCTATCTCAAGCCAGATTTCGTTGACGTGGCATGGGGCAGACAAATCAACTGTGTACAGTTTCCATTCAGCTGCAATTAGAATAGAGAAACAGACATCTGGCTATCAATTATCTGGACTAGGCCAGCAGATTCCGTGTGAGGAAAACAAAAGGTGTCTTTTCATGAGATTTGTCTCTTGGCCCTGAACTGACTTCTTTCCAAAGATCTATTGTTCCATTTGGAGAGACAAGAGGTCCACAAAGGGCAGCACCAACCCCCTTGCCTCAAAGGGCTGAATGGTAAGTAAGTAGTCTTAAGCCAACAATGGTGTAGCTATACCAGTTGTTTCAAGCTTGGCAACAGGAAGGGAGAGAGAGATTTTTGTGGGATACTTGTAAGTTAATCCCAATGGTTTACTAAGCGAGGAATGAAACAATCTTTCCATAAATTGAAGTAAACGGTCTCAGAGTTTTGGTGCTCCACAAAGTACACTCTAAAAATGTGTCGGTTTTGCTGCACAGCATCATGTTGCAAGAGAAAAACTCTAGAGAGCATGCGACGTTGCTGGCTAAAGGAACAACAAGCGGGGTTGTTGCCATAGTATTTAATGTCCATTTATATACCATAAACCGCCTCTCTACTATAAAGTACCTGTTTTATGGCTATTTAGACTTATCACCCATTGAACACACTCAGGACATTCTGGGCCAGGGTTGAAAGAGAGGACTGTTTCTTGCCAACATCCTCCAACCGTGCACAACAATTAAAGATGGCTGGGACAACATCCTACAACAACTGACAACCTCATCATCTCAATGCAAAGGATATGCCTTGTATTAGGCAAGCTGTGGTCCCACCCGTTATTGACTCGTAATTATTTTTCCATGACCTCCCCTTGAGCTTTGGGCATTGTCTGTAGCCAATCGAGGCGTCCGTGGCCAAACTAATTTCAAATGAATAGCATTATACTGTAAATTATTTCAGCAATTTATTTCCGTTCAAATTCAGTTCTACAAAAGAACAAAAACAATGAAATAGCGGATTGTTGAGTATATGCCAGTACATGTCGCTTTGGTGATTGCATAGCTTAATCACTGTTGTGCAGTGGTGTATTCACAAAGTGTATTATTCATAGTTCTGTATATTGGTGTCTGTGCTGAAAAGCAGTGTGTTTGCTTGTTTTGTTCAACTCTCTTTTATTCAACTTCCAGGAAACTGCAGTCCTATATTTTACACCAAACATTCCCTCCCCAAGTAGAAATAGATATGTACTAGCTGATGTCTGACTGTGGCTCAGTGCCATGTGCGATGCTGATAATGGTAAGGCTAGAGACGTTGTGTGTGTATGTGTGCGGTGTGTGTGTGTGCGGTGCCAGTGTGTTGTCACCCCTAGGTTCCATGCCCCTGTCTAAGGGATCCCCCTGTTCTCTCCCCTACGTCCTCTTTCTCCCCCCTCATCCTGGACACAGGCACCCTGGCATTTCCCTCCCGCTTCACTCAGTTGTTCTTGGCCAAATGAAAGCGCAGAGAAAATAAAGAGATCTAAATGTCAGCGGGAAGCTGAGTGCATTCCTCTCGCCGAGTCCTGAGACCGGTCACCCAGAACAACTTGTGATCCCAGGACAAAGCTGACGACAGCAGGTGGCCATATGAAGAAATTTTTCCCCCAGAATTAGATCTTATCCTGGGGAAGCGCCATTGAGTCATGGCTAATACCGCCCCCATACCCCCATCCTGCTGGGTCCACAAGGATTTTCATTTCAATTTCTTTACACAACAATGCCTTTCATCTTGACCAGGGTGGCAATGACAGTGTGCAGCTATGAAATAAATAGGAACCAGTTGAAAGCCAGAATTATCTCTTGAACTTGCAACATTGCCTGAAATGCCACAATGCTTGTATTTACGTAGCCTGCGAATATTTGCTCATTCTCAAAGGAAACAAAAATACAAATAATGCATATCTTTACCAGTGATTCCTGTGGAAGTAAGCTTTGTGTGACCAGAGGGAGCGGGAGCTTAGTGGAGGCTATATTTCAAGGCAGTGCATACACATATTAACGTATATGATAGCTTGTTGTTACCGTGATCAAATAATAAAACCATAGTGTTGCTTACTCATGCTTATGTTAAGTCACATAAACCTTTCCTTTGCTGCTAATGAAAATAAGCATCGGGCAGGTGGTGCTGCTTTGACGTAAATGTGTGTATTTGATACATATATTTTACATTTGTTCTCCAAAACGGTAGGCTTTTGGTGCGGAGCAAAGGATTTTACCAGCGGAAACACTTTCCTTAAATTACACATCGAAATACAAGTGACACAAACACACACATATACACACAGACAAGTACACAGCTAGATTTAATCCAAACTCTGGGTATTTCATACTCATTTCTTTCCATTCCTTTTCCTGTGAGGTGCTCTCTTGGGGATATAAATGATGCATGTGAACGAAAAGGTCACCCTCAAAAAGAAAATAAAGCAATTTCGTCGGACTGAAAATGATAATCCCTTTTTTTTTCCGTTGCACTTATTTATTTTTGGTTGTTGGCAGAGAAATGGAAATCTTACCAAAGGGGGAATTTGTATGGGAGTAACCTAACCACAGGCCTTCCAAAGCCAGCTCTTCATTTCACCGACCAGTGAGACAACCGAAACCTACCATACTGCTCCTAGTCTTCAATGAAAGCAAGAGCACTTTATAATGTCAAACCAACAGAATAGAAATATACGTTCAGTTATGTTTCCTATAAGGGCGTATTTTTTATAAATCGTTATAAAGTTGTGCACTGGATCTAGACTTTGTTCAGATGCCATACTCTTAGCTACACTTAAAGTCTCATGGACTATATTATCGTGTTTCACCAAAAATGAGGTTTACCTCAAATGCAACTCCAGTCAGCCAACTTTAGATCCATATGTAGGTGTATGATATTATGCTGGATTAACCCAGATTTGAATGAAAATACAGAGAAAAAAAAGCCAAAATCGTTTTTTTAAATGCATTCAGCAATTGTGTGTTTTGATTTATTGTACGTTACGTGTATGTGTAAGTTATTCATGGGTACTTCAGGTTCATCAAACATTTTATACAATGTTTCAGAGAATTCCGTGTCATAAATTAAGGTCCAGCGAACTACACATTCCAACAGGACTTCAAATAGAACACATGCATCCAACTTTTCCCACGAAAACGTTTTATTCTATACATATTTGGACTGACTAACGTTTTTATCTCTGTGTGTTAGCTTAAAGGCTAAGTGTGCATATTTATACTGAGCAGTGCATCATGCATGACAACCTTTATCCCCCCTCATCCCATGTCTCCTCTCCATCTGCAAACGGCATTGATGCACGGTCTGGGTTAGCCAATCTGCTGTCCCAGCCTCACCTTATAGCCGGATCATTTGCTGGCTAACACCTGATACTTTCATGTAGCTAACTCAGAGGCTGCCCACAATTGCCTTGCCAAATGGCCTGAGACCACCTATCCGGCAGGTCTCTATTGTGGATCAATTGAACCCCTTCCAGGAGCAAACTCTGCCTAATTGACCCCATATGTTCTCCCAGACCTCAGATTCACCCGTAGGCAATAAATATGGTTCAGTATTAAAGAAAAACTGTTAAATGTGTACTGCACGCATGCAGATAAAGGCTCAGTGATCAAAGGAACAATGACTGCATTGATAAGAAAGCATCAAGTCCACAACTTATAAAGTGGATTTGTTTTTATAAACTCAATAAAAAAATGAAATATATTTTTTTATTGATGGGGCTCACCACTCATGGGACAGAGGAATTTACACCCTTTAAAATGAAAACCTTTAATGTCTGTGATGACTGGAATCTGGAAATCTAGTCTTTCAGTTTGCATGTAACATGTCCTCCCAGGGTCAGTATTGGGGAGAGACTTTACAGAATGCCCAAAATGTAAGTTCAAATTCTGAAATGTTTTGTTCCAGTCTCCTGGTTAAGTGAATATGGCTTTGTAAAAAGGCTATTAAGAAAAATTATGAATTTGCTGGAATGAATTAATAGATTCAATTAAAATACACGGAACAGTCCATACATATTTATTGCTTTATTTCGCTGTTGCATATTTTATTTCTCATTATGTATGCCTAATTATGGTTGCTATAACATTCATAATTCAAGAAATGCTAAATATCTGAAAAGTTATGACTTACATTTGGCACAAAACTATGTGTAGGAGGATTTACAAAGTTTGATCGTGAGGATTTAGGGACCTGTACCTGTCAATCCACAGTAATGTCATTCCGGAAGCTTTAAATTAATGACCACACAACACAATACGTTTAGAAATAATAATGATAATTGTACATATTACGTAATGCCTTTTAAAGCAGTTCCAAGATGAATTCTTACAACATGGGTTCCTGCATCTGTACCTAGATATAGCTCTGTAAATTCCTCCCTCTCTTTGTTCAGAAAAATCTTAAAATATTGCCTTTAAAAGAATGGACATTAGACAAAAGGCACAAGCTACGACCACCACGACTTGACATTCCCCGTGGCTGATGATACAAATGGGAGAAAAAGATTCACAGGCCTTCTGGGGAAGCTGTGGGTCCATCATTCTCCAAGACTAATTCAATTAGGAGAGTCTGACCAGCACCAAGTTAATAGAAGGGAGGCCTGGACAAACTTTACAATGTAAAGACTCATGACTGTTGCTTGACAGAGTGACTCCTCAATGGGAGGCCACATGGTGATAAGACAGGTGCCACAGCTTCACATCCTGGGCTGAGCCATCCATCCTGAAATGTGGTCAATGGGCCTAAAACCACTTCATCAAAGCCTGTCAAAAGTTGCTCCCTGTTCAGGTGCTGTGGACCGGGACTGAAATGAGTCATTTCTCACCAAGTCCAAGCAATATAGAAGCAAAAGCCATACCTAAAAGGTTTATACTGGTCAATGTACCTCATATGGTTGGTCAATGCATTTTGCGTTGTTTAATGCAGTTGGCATTGGGAACGAAAGGTCAACCTGTTGCTCACAGTAAATAGTCAAGGTATCCAGTGTTTGCCAGTGAGAGTTCATTACACAATGCTAAAGAGTGTATACACGAATAACCCCTCCCTGTTCGGAGAATGTCTAGAAACATGTTGTCTTTCAAATTGTGATTAAAAACTGAAGTGCAATGGCAGCTGCTCCTTATTTAGTTTAACTAGTCCTTGATTTACGGTACATGAGTGACAAAAACACTGTAATGCGTTCTCTGTTTCCTCTGTGGACGGGGCCGTTTTTTATTATTTTAATCGCTGTTGAAACAACCAAGTAAACAAACACTTCATCCGTTTAGTCGGAAACAATAGTAGTGGCGGTGGAGGCTCTGAATCCAGATCTGTGAAATGTTAATCGCTTTTCATGGTTCAGGCCTCCTTGCTTTTGTCCGCGTAGGGACTCCCACTGAGTTCCGTGACTTGATTTGAATAAGTGGCAGAGAGCTGGCACCTCGCTGGAGAGTGAGCTGTTTGGGTCAGACTACAGGGGGAAAGGACCGTTACTGAGCCTCCCAGCCTGCTGTCAACCCCGCTTATTGATGCCCACTCTGCCGCCACCGGTTCACTGAGTGATTGCTGGACAGTCGGCCCCTGATTGATGTGACAGGCGATTGGCTCGCAGTTTGAATCCCTCCCCTTCCCCTTCCGAGGCTAGCTGCTCTCGACCTGTAGAGTAGGGGCTTGGTTTATTTTGATTAAACAAAATGCAAAGTGTAACTTCAGGGACGAGGCTTCTCTCACAGGCTGGCTGACGCACGCGGTTGATTGATACAGTTGGTCCATCGATGCAGAGTGGCGTTCCCGTGCCACTGAGGACATTTTGCCTTGTGGTTGAAACAACAACAGAGCCCTGCGTCTTCATCAGGGAGAGCCCAGGGAATAGAACCCAATGATCTATGCAGCAAAGTAACTTTAGAAAAGTGCCGTGAAATGTGACAATGTGACACTCCTTTGTTTACTCTGTCATCGAAGTGGAAAGGTTTTGTCAGATGTGTTTGGCATTTAAATCCCACACTTTATTTTCTGTGCTTGAACGATGGGTAGGTAAGTGTGCGTGCGACTTGTTCCTGAGTGTCCTCTGTAAAACTAGGTTGGAGCTGTTGCTGATTGTCAGAGGCATTGTGCTCGCGTTCGTGTCACCGTGTCAAGCGCTTTCATGTGCTGTGTCAGAGGCCGTGGTGATCCACCATTACAAGTTGTGTTATCTGTTGGAAGCCAGCCAGCGACGTGACAGTTTTCACAGGCTCTTCAGATAGGCTGGGTGGCAGGTCTGCTGGTGCCATGAGGAACCCATCACAACAGAAGGGTCGTGTCAGTTAGAAGACAACGCTCAGATCCCCACAGTGGAATCCTTTGAAGAGGATTTTATTGTGATAAATTCAATAAAATAATCACTCAATTGAATGTGTCGTTATGGTGTCTAACGCTCAGATTCAAAATAACCAAAAAGTACGACCTTAAATTGCATCAACAGCTACAGTATCTCCACAACATTAGCAAAACTTAGCCAAACATTTATGTATATTACCCTAAGACTTAGTAACATGTCAATTTCTAATAATGCTAAGCTATCCCACCACCACACTCAGCCATTCTGATTGGATGATAAAATCACAAAGACAAAGACAACAGGACAAATGCTGCTCAATATGTTGACAAACTTTGCACCATCTGGGCCCAGTGTATTGTTGTGGTTGCAGAAATTAGTACACACACTAGATGAATCAGAAAGCATTCAAGGATTTCTCATTAACACAGCAAAGCAGGACATTTGGCATTGTGCTGGTGCAACACTGCTATAGGCCCTCAGTCACCAGCTGGTTTTAGGGTAATTAGACTACACACGGAACCCTGTGCCCGGTTCTTAGGCAGATGGACACCAGAGTACGGGCCTATCCAGAGATTTAACACAGTGCCCCTGGTGTCTCCCATAGACAAAGACGGGCAAAGTTCAGGCTATGACAGAGCAAAGCGAAGCCCTTTGAAATGATGTTGGCACTGGACAGTGCACGAGGCTGTAGTTCCACATGCTCCAGACTGAGTGAAGGTCTTCCAATGTTTCTGTCCCAGCGGTCTTTGTTTGGTCAGTGCCCTTCTTAGGAGGACATGTCATCTGTTCTGGTTTGAGGGTGAATGATTTTAATCCCTCACTTTTATAGAGGTTTGGAACGAATATATATTTATTTAGCATTACCAAAGCTTTAAACTAAAATGGCTTTAGGTAACTTTTACCAAGGAGTAGTAATGTGGGCAAAAAAATACGTATAGGTTTAATGGCTTCAATGTTTTCTGATCTGTGTATTGAAAAGAGCAAAAATAATTACAATCTGACCAGTACAGACCAGAATAAAAAATGTTACAAGGTCCTGATCTTTTTCCAGATTATTCCTGATTAAGGAAATCAAAATCAGAAATCAGTATTCATGTAGGACAAACAGTTTTAATCAAAGTCGTGTTAGTAAAGTTAAAAAAGGAAAAAAATCACAATTCTAAATATTTTTATTGACCATAAAGTCTTTACACACATTCCCACACAAACAAAAGTCAAATAATTTTAGTTTGCAGAAGCATAATATGTATATATTTTTCCAGTTTCATGTCTTGTGTTTCCCTAAGAGACAGATCGTAACACAGGGGTGAGGGGGTCATGGCAATCCACAGGGCACTCATTGACACCAGCCACTTCCCGTTTTTCAAAGTCAATTTACTCAAGTCACTCCAACGTATGGCGTGCCAGGGTGTAAAGAATGAAACATTCGTCGTCCCGAAAAGCTCCATAGCAATTCATCAGTGGTTGTTCAGTGAGGCTAGCGCCAGTTCTATCAGCAAACAGCCAATGAATATGCAGTTAAACAAACAGCCATCCAAATATAAGACCACCATGCCTAATGTCATTATGTATGTGTCCACAGCTTGTCTGTCGGAAGAAAGCGCCAGCTCCGTCTGAGGAACTCTGGTGGGGATTTATCCACAACAGAATTCTGATCTGACTTGGACTCTGTCCCAGAAAGCAGTTAATAGCCTTTTCTCTCCTTTGAATATTGCTCTGAATCTCTAATGTGGTTCATATGCAGGGGTGTAGTTTGACGTACCTTTGAGGGAACTTCATTTCCAACAGCTCAATGACGAGAGGAATTAACCTAACGCATGAGGTAAGATATTCAGAATGGTCTAGCAATAGCAGAAAACAGATCATCTTCAATATGCATCAGATTTTAGAGATCACAGCAATACCAAGAGGTCTCTGGTAAATGCTGATTAACTGTAAAAAAAAAAAATAAAAAAAATGTTTTTATACAAACTGAATATATTCACACTTTCAATTAGTAATAATAACCTATTGGAATCTCGCCAATCAATTCCATATCTGGAGGCATGCAGAGCTTAGCATTTTCTTTTCTTTGTCTTGACCTCTAAATTTTCACTGTTTTAGAGAGCAAATGCTACTGCAGATTCTAGAATAATCAAATCACAGACTAAAAGTATCTCCAGTAGGTGCCCTCAAGCAATAAATAAAACATTTCTGTGAACTTTACAGAAGCAAAAATAAATAAATCAACATGAAAAACTTAAAAAAAAGGAATAGAAAATTAATCCGTTCCTTGAATGATGTGGCTGCTCTCTTTATAGGTGTTGCACAAATCACAGCAAAGTTTCACCTGAACTTGTTTTACTACATCGAGGGATATATTCTTTCAGACCAATATTTGTCCTAGGTATAATTTTTAATGTCCTGTATTTTTGTTGTATCATATTCAAGTCTCTTTGCCGGGGCCTGTCCACATGCCCCACATTTCTGCAGACACCACCTGTTGAAATGGTGGGTGGCTAATTCTAGTAGCGAGTAAAACTGACACATGGCTCGGTGTTACACTCCATCTGACAGTCAGACCACCCTACACCAGCCTCCACCTTCCACTTGGTACCCCACACAGCCCCCGCTCTGCCCGTAGGCTGCACCCCTTAGCACGCCCAGCCGGCACCCTGTTATGGCAGCTCCCTTGATTGATGGAGGAGCCCCTCACAGGGTTAATTTACATTATGAATAATGTATGCATTGATGCCACCACTCCATTCTGTTGCTCTCCATGGGGTGAGGCTTGTGCATGGCAGAAATCAAGACGTTTCCTTTCTCCTTGCCACTGCTCTTTTAACAGACAACACAAGGAGGGGTTGGGGAGGAGGTATTTTTAGAAGATGGTAGTTAGAGAGGCAACAGTGTTTTTTTGTGTTATTTATTATTAAATAGTTGGAACAGTAGTATTGTTTGAATGAATATGATGGAATGTATTTCTCCACTGAGAGACCTATTTTCTCTATAGGCTTCGCCTGTCTGGGTAGTTACTTGTTCAACTTTGGTTGCACTTTACTAATCCATAACGTACTTTGTAGTAAATACTGTTTTGCCTGGTTGCTAGTGGTGGAGAGCATCTGCTTGTGACAGTTTGAGGATATTTCTGGGTCATTTTTAGACTGCGACGGCTCACATGAACTCTCCATGGCCAGTAACCAAGCTATTATTTACAGACGATGTCACACAAAAAATGCAAAGCTAGCTGTGCATCAGTGATAGCTCATAACAAGGTTTCGGTATGGCAGTTTCAATCATAACACTGTTCCACTTTCAAACTTGTTTTGCAATCAGTCTCAAAACCATTCTGTCCCATGCCTATTCATACACCAAGGTATACGATAGGCGTCATCAACTTAACTGTAAACACAGATGTACTGTAAGACTTCGAGGATAGTTGTTAGGAAATGGGCGGCACCACTCGCTGACACACCCCTGTCTGACTGTGATCCCCAGGAATTAGAAGGGGCGTGGTTAGTGTGTGAAGAGAGGCAGCGATGAGAGGCGGGCCCAGTTGATTGATGGACCATGGCCCAGTTAGAGGCCATAGAACACGCCTTAAAGACAACATGTGCCACTCTTTTTACTGCGTGGTAGCCCTCCTGCTATTTCTGTCCCCCTTTTCCCTGCACCCCAATTTTTCATAGATGACAATTGTGCTGCTCAGCACTTTCCCAAGCCCGACTTTAGCATGTCACTATAGGCAGGTCATGTCTCACTCTCAGAAAGGGAAGGGAGTCTCATTTCAGCAATAAAAAAATAAAAAACAGTTTACATGCACAAACAATATTCAACATATTTTCCACTACTATTTTAATCCCCCTCAAAGTGTGTTTCCTTAAAATAAATTTCAAAGTAAGAAAAGTCAACACAACAAAGGTCACTTTCAAATTACAACTTGCGGTAGCAGAGGGTCTAAGGTCTTACAGATTCAACCTAGATGATAGGTCTCCAAAAAACAAACAAGCGTGTTTTCCACCGCCAGACAACTGTCAGTCTTGTACCAAGGCTGTGGTTATCGTCTTGCTTGAGGTCCATGGTTCCCTGCAAATGTGTTGTTACCGTCTAGATATTGACATGCCTCATAAATCAGAGGTATTGAATCGCCAGCTGCTATTTTTACGCCCAATGACATCTGGCCTGCCTGATTGGGAGCACAGATCCTAGGGGGCATATTGACCTGATGTCGGGATGGGGGAAAGGCCGCCAGGGGTTGGGTGGGCTTGGGGCATCATTATTTGTGTAAGTGGACTTATACACAGCCACATATATTGTGTACGCACGGGTGTGCACACACGCATACAAGCACACGTGTACAGGAGGCTTTACAGCTATCAGAGACATTTCGCCAATGATCTCAGTTTAAACAAGATAGCATGTGGATTTGGTGCTTTTAGACCACAGAGACAACATTTTTTTGTCACTTGTTGTTTGTTGAGAGCTGTCCTAAGCAATAGGACATATTGAATATTGCCTTGATCAAAACCTATATTTCAACAAGACGTTTCTTCTTGAGAAAAGGGTAAAGGTATGAGGAAGAGCGAGATGTCTTCCTTCTGTCTACAGCCATTATGCTTCCCATTACGGCAGACATCTTCATTTCCTCCGAGGAGCTCTGCCACCAAATTTAGCTGACGGCTGCGCGGTGATGGAGAGAGACAATAGACAGTCAGGTGTCCAGTCCCATTCACTCTACCTAGCCATCCGTTTTCATTAAGCATGTCAAGAAGCACAGAGCACATTTTCTATTGGACTTACATAATTTGATCCAAATGGAACGCAGTTATTTGTGACAGCGCACGTCAGGATTTAGGTGAACGATTGCTAGGTTAGCTTCGGTGCCTTTCAGAAAGCATATGTGACAACCCCACTCAGAATGATGAAGATGGTGACGATGATGATGTTGATGTTATCTTTGTGGTTTTTGTAATGTTGCTATTAAGTATTATAGGTGTGTTTTCATTGTGTGGGAAAATGCATCATCAGTGAAACAAAGTCTTCAACTTGAACATTTCTGTTTTTGTATCAAATTAAGGACTCAATCTCACCATTATTTGTCCCCTCAATACAGAATACACATATGGCATCATTAATAACAGCAATAACCACAAGTTAATAGGCAGCCGAGCTAATGAACAACAATTATTCATTTATTAAACCATGAAATGGACCAGAGACCCATTGGCATTTTTCCTTTGTCATTTTGCTGCACTCAATTGCCTTTTTTATTCTGAACTTTGAAGTAGAATTTTCATAAAGCAGCCACATTTCCTTATTAGAAACAATTAATAATAATTAGGTAATTTTCTAGTAATTGATGTTGTGGCACTCTTAATTATCAGGCTAGCAACCAATCAATAGATTGATGAGCAGCACGGTTGCACTCAGCAAAACTCAATACCTGTGGTGTAGTGAGTTAGCATGGTGCCTCCTCTAAGGTCCATGCCCCCACACTTGTTGATGACTTCCTCCTTGGGCAACTTACCATCCTCTGGTTCAAAGTCATCCTTTACACACACACAGTCAATCAATATGTTGCCTCACTGTTTGGTGAGGGTAAATGAAATATTGGACTGTGGCTATATAGAGCATATGCATGCAATCTAAAAGAGTTGACTGAATTTGTATACTATTAGATCAAATGGAGTGGACTGTAATCAGATCTATTTCGAAACGTAAAAAACCTCAATTGAAGTCTGATCGAGCCACATAAGACAAAGTAATTACTTTTACGAAGTCTTCCAACCAAAGTGACTTGTTCAGATAATAATAATGTAATTTTTGATCTCCTAAAAAGCAAACGTTTCTGCTGAGACATTTGCTGGAGGTATGGATATAGTTTAAAGCTGGCCCCTATATAAAGGCGCCATAGCTGTAGCCACAGATGCACAGGGAGAATAGAGTAGGCTGTTGAGCTAGCCAACACAGAAACAACTGATGCCGCTGTCACAGGAAAGAATCACGGTGAACCTCGTCGGCTGCCCGGAAGGCATGTGGAGGTGAGAGCAGCCGCGTAGCCAGGTTACACAGGCTGATTCCGAAGGTAAGTGCGTTATTTCACAGGCCATTTGTTTTAGATTTTTTGCAAAAATGTGACAGTGTGTATTCGTATTCTTTCCATGGGCTGTACTGTATGTTTGTGTCCTATCTACAAAACTAAATATATTGAATCTATCATCCATCCATCCGTCTATTTATTTGTTTTTACAACTTGCAATAGCTATTTCTTTGGCACCGAATCGAACATTGAATTGCGCCGAGTGCGGAGTTTAGGTTTTCGTCACAGAGGGTTGAGAGGCTAAACTATGACCCCTTGTGTGAGCAAAAGACGAGCCATGGTTAAACGCTGCCTTTTGTCTTTGGACTGCAGCACAACCTATGTTTGATCAACTGTCCAAATTAAAACATGTCAGAGGATTCTGGGAGAACAGCTGCATTACATTAGGCCGCTAACCATTGCAATATTTATACAGCTACATCAATAGAAATCTCCAGGGATTCCGAGAACACATGATGCAGATGTCCACATGCGCTCACAAAGTCAATGCTTTTGTGTCAATACATCTATTTCTTAGTTCAAATCAATTTGCTAATTGGATTGTCCCATTGTGTACCACAACCAGCCAACAAATGTGATTTTGCACAATGGTAAGCTGGTCTTTCTAATCATAAATTGCATCATTATCGTAACATGATAGTAATGTTATACCGTTCAAGGAGTAGCTGTATTTGACTGAATTCAACTTTATCACATACTTTGACCCTTCACTGTAAGTGTTGTTTTGTAGGACAGAATCTGATTGTCACGCTGTTCAGAAGAAAAAAACAACATACTGACCCAGAGTCATATTACAAGATGTACTAGTGGACTTTCCCACAACTGTCAAGTGTGTGTACCATGGGACACAGCCATTTAAAATAGAAAGAGGTCTTTTCATTAAAAAAATATGGGATATATGTCACAGTACTCATCTTGCCTTGTAAACCTCCCAATCATTCATCTCAGAGAGACAGACAAAAATGTAATAATAGTTAGACACATGGAATCAGTTTCATGGTCTGAGTAATATGCATTCCTTTTTTCATCAGGTACTGTGCCTATGTGGTAGCCTTCCTGTTGCTTGCACTGTTGCCTCAGTCAGTGGCAGCAGGAACATGAAAATTAGTCTACACTCTTCTATTTTAATATTACACACTCAAACACACACACACATGTGCGCACGCACACACACACATACACACACTCATCCCTTATAAATGCTGTTGACTTATCATTAATAAAATGGGAGTGCAGTAGTCCATCATTATTTACTAGCACTAAGACGAGATCTTTATGTCACCAAGTTACAATTCAGGTTTTTACTGCAAATAAACACACAAAGGGATCAGGAGAGTTCATAAAAACTATAAAGAATTTATGCTGTGGTGTTTTGTGTTGAGTGTGCTGCATGTCAGGATATTTAGCACCTCGTTAAGTCAACCAGACTATGCATAATGCATGCTTGAAATATTGTGCCTCTCCTCACGATGTGTTTCAGGGGATATTGTTGGGCAGGAAACAAATCAACAAACACTTCAAAGTAGATGTTTATTTAGGGTCCGTTTACATACTCAAAGAGGGCATCAGGGGAGTTTGTGGGCATTACAGTACATGAAAAAACATTGAGAATAAATTTTTTAGAATGAGTGTAATGTCATTCGACGGTGGTGGTGAGACTGGTTGCATCTGTTGATGCCCGAAATGTTAAATAAAGTGAACTTTATTGCGAAAGTAATTGCTTAAAACCTAATTTCAAATCCATTTGCACTCTTTAAATCACACAGCTGGCACTCATGGGACTTGGCACCTAGTAAATCACAGTCACCCTCCGACAGAAAAAGTTCAAGTCGGGGGTGCAAATAATACGACCTGACTCCCATGTTCCACTGAGGTGAGTCGTTTGCTGAAAACCGACGAGCCTAAGGCAGCATTCTGCGACATTCTTCTGGTGTCAGCGGAGGAAACAGACTATTTATGTAAATGTTCTCACTTGTTTGGGGTCCTGTGAAATAGCTTGTTTAAGGTCTGCTTTGGCGATGATTTATTTTAGCCTGAGGAATGTGGATGGGAAATGGTGGGGTCTTTTCCCTCTCTCTAAGCACATGACACCACATCACCCTGTTCTAAAGAGTTGCCATACAGGCTCCAATAGGTTTACATACGAGGTGTCCTTGAAGTGCTTTGCTAGATACACTAACTGCGGTGCACACGCCAGCAAAGGTGGCGTGACACGTGAATACACGTTTTTTAATCCACCATCTCAAATATTTGGAGACTCGACAGCCTAAGAACACCGGTCTTTATCAGTATCTTTTTTCAGTCAATCTAATTTCCATACATTCTTAAATGAGTAAAAATGTGAACTGAGACATTGAGGGTGTAATGGTGGGGGGAATATCGAAGGTGTGGTTCTCCGTCTAGCAATGCCCCGTTAGTGTCTCCATTCACCTCATCACAGCCTAAACGCTGAGTGCTTAAAAGTACCCTAAAGTTTAACAGCTTTAGTTTTAATATGCCACCAAAGAATCAGGACTAAACAGAGAAAGACGTCGATCACAGCCTTTAGTGATGCAGATGAGTGACAGGTGGGATTGACACAGCGGTGGGATTTCAGCGCACCTAACCGATTCCCACACGTGTGAAGTCATGTGTTGAAATACTTTTGGAGCGCGCACAAAAAAATCTGCTTTGTATCACCAAAAAAAACAAAACAAAAAAATGCACGTCAGTTTAGAGAGGGGAAGCAACACACAAACGTGTGTGCCAGCGCCTAAAGAGAACCCCTCTCAACAAATCGTTTGTGTCAGCTGGGGGATGGAACGTGGGGCCCTGTTGTGGTTTTGAAGTGTAGATCAATGTCAGACGTGAAAGCACCGGCGTAAGGGGTTCACCCGGAATCCAAACGACATTGACGCCTCCCTGTTGTCGGCCCCTGGCAGACCCCAGTGGTTCGAAGGGGTTCGAGAGCAGCAGTAATCGCCACGTGAGAGAGGCAGAGGGGAGAGGTTTCTGGTTTCGGCTGCCCAGAGTTGTGTTCAGAGCCTCAGAGCAGATGACTCTGGGGTCAAAGGATCAAGTCCCTGGGGAGCCACAGCTGCTTCACCGCTGGCTTACCTCCGCCCGATTACCATTTCCAGTCCTTGCCACAGACTGACAGGAGTAAATCCACAGCCCTGGGTTTTCGGATAGCAGTGTTTTCTCAACGTTTTGTACAGAAACAGTCTACTGCACACAACCCTCTCCACCTGCAAATCAACTGATATACTATCACTAATAGTCAAACAAATTCAAGTGCTGCAATCCGATGCGGTTAAAAAGCAGAACCTCCACCTCTGATCGACCCTCCTCAGCGATAGGGCAAGTCCTTCCGGCGCACAAGCCGACACTTGGAGACAGATGGAGATTCATCTTCTTTATTGCATTTCCGAGGTCATGAGATTGGGTGTTCAGCGAGGTCTGTCCCTCAGCCCAGGCTGCCTTACAGTCTGCAGGATGGTGCATGACATTCTTCGAGGATCCCGACTGCAGGGAACAGATTGGACCTCTGACCTTTAGTGGGGACACAGTGCTGCTCTGCCGGCGCCAACGACACGCTTTTGGCTTGGTCTATTCGATGAGTCACAGTTTTGTCAAACGCAGCAACTTCCCGACGCTTATGAGTGTGTCATTCCCCTTCTCTTCTTGAGATTTATTTACCAAACATAAGGAATATCTTATGGAGAAGGCCGATATGGGGAAACATTTTTTTTATTTTCCCCTTCACCGAAACAAAGCAGCCCTAACAGTAGTGCATGGTTTTACTGCTTCGACCATGAAGAATGAGGAGGTCTTCCCGGCTCATGTGTAGTAAATGAACGGTTGCATGGAAGAATATGCAGAATTTCTCCGGAGTCATTACTCTGTCTCCCAGTGACCTTTACACTGGGGATCAGACTGAAACATATGGGTTCTGTTCACATCTTATTCGACTTCTCTTTTTTTCCTCTCTCCGGTCGTGTGGCCAGAATGTTCATAGAACTGCACCTTTCCACAATAGTTCAGCATTTTAAATGTGTATTTGCTTATGTGAATATGTATTTATTTATTTTAGCCCATTTTATTCTATTCTACAGGGTTGTCAGTATTCTGTCAATCCTTTTGCATAGCGTGAAAGCTCTAACTTTGGATGTGTAATTCAAATGGCAAATTAATTATTCATCAGGCTACACTCTGGTGTTATTTACACTGTGCATTTCACCAAGTCTACATTTGAGGATAAACTAGTCTTGAATATGTATGGCATTCACAATGCTAAATCTGCTCAATTTGAACATAGCTTGATTAATAACTGTAATGTCCAAATCAAGTTTGTGTACAATTTTGAGATAGTTCAGGGTATCCTTATAGTGATTGATTGTCAAAAATGTTTTTCTGTGTGTACTCTTAATAAAAGAAAGTCAATAGAAAGTAACAGGTTTAGTTTGTGTAAAAAGGTATGAATCCAATTCAATATGGTATGCACCTCTCATATCCCGATGACACCAGCACTTCTTTGAATGAGAACAAAACCTAAATGAATGAATGCCAAAACCAATTCTTTATGTAATACTTTTCATCAGTACTCCAGATGACTGGGAATATAACCAATATCTCATCGGTGGCAACAATTGCATTCTGAAACTAATGCACCTTCTGGTTAGATAGATGTACATGCACACACTATGAGTATGTGTTTGTGTGTGAATGTGTGACAGAGAGAGAGTGATTGTGCATTGGCGTGAGTGAGTGTGTGTATGTGTATATATGTGTGGTTGTGTGTGTTCCTGATAGAGAGAGAGTGAACTTGTGTGGGAGTGTGTGTGTGTGTGTATGTTTCTGTTTGTATGTGCTGACTCTTCATTGTATTATTCTGCCCTGCTTGAATAAGCAGTTTGTACCTACAAAAACACTATATCAAGCTGTGGCATTAGGCACTTTTGTTGACTGATATAATCCAGGTTCCTGTTACACATACTTGCGCTAATTTCCCCTCAACAAATTCCATTTTTAGGAAAGACCTCTAAAATCATTATAGCACCTAAAGGAAAAATTTAAAGGGGATCGTTGCATACGATTGTTATATGTTTTTTTTTTTAAAGATTTTGTGCAAGGTCGAGTTACAAAGAACCACTGTATATCGCAGCTGTTGAGGCCTCCTGGCATCAGAGAGCTCAGAAATAGCTCTGTCGGCATGACCATGCTGTGAGCTTCCCTTCCTCTCCAATTCACAAAGGTTACGTAAATAATTCAAGCTAAAATAAACCCCGGATCAATCACGGTGTGTTCACTCAATAAGTATGATGCAATGAATATGGAAGCACATGATACAATGAAAAGGAAGTCAATTTTGTGTGATCAGCTCATCAGAAAATGTAATTAATTTAAAAGTAATAATTGACAAGCCTTGTCTATTTCAGGATTTCTGTTGAAGATTTTTTAAAAGATCCCTTTTCCTCTTAAATCAGCATTACCCACGCTCATCTGTGATTTAATCCATGTATTTTGTAATTAAAAAGTTCATAAGTTCCTTATATATCTATTATTTTCCTGCCTTTGATATCTGTCTATGAAGTGGGTGTTGTGGTTTACTCCCTTGATAAAGAGCAGGCAAGTCACGTTTTACATTTTCTGGGTCAAGTTGTGAGATATGTTGGTGGAAGTGCATTAATTTCTGCTTAACAGGAAAATGTTTAGACAGTTAACTTTTAGGATAAATCGCCAATGATTTAAATATTAAAGATAGCTTTTGAAAGTTTGATGAAGATAGTCTTTGAAAAACCCTTATCAGACAAAACTTTGATTGTCTTTAAAGTTTAAAGTCTGGCACTTCAGTGTTTTGCTTTCCAGACACCAATTTGCTTGTCTTGAAGAATTAAACAAAGTTATCAGGCACTTTGACAAAGGATGAGACAGGGATAATAACAAAGACCCCCTGGAGAACACAGCATGAATTTTCTCATCTAAAAGTCAGCAGTCAAATTTGTCGATCTTTTCCCCTTTAAAATAATATCAAAACAATTAAAAGCATATAGCAAATTACATAGAATCAAAGTGATAATGGATGTATTGCGATGTTTGCAACAATTATGATATTACAAGATGTACTGCAGTGAATAGTTTTGTTGGAAAAAACAACATGATTAAGTCGAGTACTTGCCGCCCTGTAAATTAACATATACATTAATAGAAAGGCTTAAAATTTACCATAAATATAAATCTCAGTTGTTCAATAATTGTGAGATATTTTTGACAAAGTTTCTGATTACATCAAGGACATTTAGTCAGTTCCTTTCTCTACTGTTTCACTCCCCTCGAATGTGGTGGCCCACGTACTATTCTATATTTTATGGATCACCTATTACAAGACATTCCTTGGCACTGGAACCATTTGCGAGAATGCCACAGTGCACTCACATTAATGTGTAAGGTTATAATCTTTAAACCAGCTCATGGGGGTATTAGCTGCTCAAAGGGGTCCTGCGTTCTTGGTACCGTTTTGCCCACAATGAGAACATGGCTGCAGTACAGTTTTTACAGGCCCTGCATATGGTCCAGTCAACGATGTGCAAGCTAAGCAACTGCACTATTTTGATGAATGTCAACTACAAAGAGTAAATGGTGAGATTCTTCCTGTACTCTGTATCTTACTACAAGTGCAGTCCTTGTGGGAGAGTCCTATTGTCCGTAATAAACATGACTAATCGTGCAAAACTTGGCCAAGTCCCTTGATACGTGCCCTTTTGAATTTCGCTGCAGTTAGGTGTTCCTTATTCCTCTGATTTCATACGCAAACATCAGATTTTTTTTTTTTTCCAAACAATCTGGGTGCATTAATTATTCATTGGCAGGCCCATCCCCAGCACCCCCTGCCTCTGCACTGTTTGGTGGATACGAATCCATGTAGTAATGACCTATATTGCATTTAGGAGAGATACACCGAGGGCTCTTTATCAGCCGAACCTAGAGGATGTGAATGATTCCCCAGTGTGACCTCATATCATCCCTCTGACTGTGTCCTCACCCCATTATCATGAGCTGACCCAGATTCCTTCTCTTTTGTATATGAAGCTAAAGGAAGCGATCTACCATAAGAGCTGTCACAACTTTAATTGTATTTCTTTGTGAATTTCCTAAATACAGGAGCTGAGGGGATGGTGCCGGACTCCCACTGATAGATCCGGGTAACAGCTTCCCCCTGAGCTAAGCTCCCAAACTCGTCACACATAGCCCCTGCCTCTTCCTCTTCACACAAACGCTGCAAATCTGGAAGGACAAGCGGTCACCCCCCCTCCTCCCCCTGCCTCTCGGAGGATTTTTTTTTGCATATGAGTGTACGAGCTCAGCTATAAATCCATTGTAATCTCCCTGTAAGCTAGAGACCTGTTCCGAAGAGGCCTCATGAGCAGGAGAGGGTCCGTTATGACTGGACCTTTCATCCAGGCAAAGGAGATTACATCTGAGCAACACGCTCCTTTAAAAGGCCTCCTCCGAGTTCAAACAGCGACCTTATTCCAGTCACATCCTCAACAAGGTGAAACATTCAAAGCCCTTCAAAAAACCAACACTTACATAATCTGGAGGAGACCTATTTCTCAAAAATAAACTCCACAAGTTTGAGTGTTAGTCATAACTTTAGAACCTTGAGGGTGTAAGTGTGAGCGGTTATGCTTGCCTCCCAACTGAATCACTCGATTCAGGAAAACTAGCAAAATGTTTTGTGGTAGGCTACAAATCCCAATTGACAGAAGACATAACACTTTATATATTTAAACATACTCATGAAATTTATACATTTTAAACAGTATACATCTGCAGCATGGCGCAAGTGCACACTCAAATTAAATCCCTGCCTTTCATTTGTAAAAACATGATGCACTACAGCTATATAGCCTGTGTATGACAAATGACATTGTTGTAACACGTCTGCCTCTTTGCTCCGACTTGATCTTTCCATGAAGTGCTGCCACGAGCTGCGGCATCTGGAGATTCCGTTCATCTGGTATCTACAACGACACAGAGACAAGACAGGACCTCAGCGGGGGAACATCCCGGTCTGCTGACGTATCGATGGGAGGCTTTTTTTTCTTTTTCTCACATTTCAAATATGAATAATGATGAAGAGCTGTCAGTGATGATGGATGGAGGAGGAGATAAGCGGTCGGGGGGGGCGGAGGGGTAGCGAGGTCCTCTGCGTCCCCGCTCATCTGTCTGTGGAACATCTGCTGTGCGTCTGCCGAGAGGGGTCGGGGTGCGGCGGGTCGCAGGGGATCTGATTTGAGCGCCGTGTCCTCGCAGACCCTCTGACATCAGCACAGGCTGTTCAGGGGAGCGCCAGCTCAGCAGCCAGCCAGCCAGCCCCAGCCAAGCCTCGGCTCTCTGTTCAACAGTCGTTTCTCATACCAATGAGACTTTGGTGGTTTCAAGTCACAATTGCTCTGCTATGTCTTATTAGTCTTGTAATCACGCCGACGTAATTGCACCAGCAATCGCTCCCATGCTGCAAAGCAACATCCGTCCCAACACATTGATTGCTGCTACGCTAGATGGCCTTCATCTTAGGTCTCATTATGCACCTTTTTTTTCCCCTCCCCAACATCACTTCATATAATTGCTCCTAGACCATTAGACAATACCTAGGACATGTGTCTTGCATTGAAGGAGTCTAACGAAAGCCATGTGTTAATGATTGGGAGCACAATTGATAAGTGCTCGTTGTTTGCTTGCCAGACACAGTGAGACAACAGTGGTGAAGTTGCGCATCGGTCTCCAATCATCATGCGCTAGTGGGAAAAATAAAGAGGTCTGAAAATGGGAGTCACAGATCGTTTTCCATCCTCCATGTTGAAAATCAGTGATAAAACATTAAACATATTCAATTCAGCACATGGTGTATTCTTTTCGGGACTCCTCAAAACTAAAAGGCTAACGCCTCCATTGTCCAAGAACGATAATCCATTAGACCATATAAAGCCATGATGCCCTCCCCAGGAACTGCTTAGATAAGCCTTACTGCTCTAACACAAGGGATATGTTTGTGATATTAGCAGGAAAGAATAACATTATGACAGCCATGATGGATGACATAATGAGAGCACTGCAGCAGTCGGAGGAGCAGAGAGACTGGCAGGCAGGCGAGCAGGAACTCAGGCAGGCAGGAACGCAGGCAAGCAGGCAGACCAGGGCTGAGTTGACGCTCCGCACATGGCCTGAAGCGCAACACCAGCACTTCTCAACCCCCCCCCCCCCTTGTAGATGTGCACCACAGCTAGCAAACACCTGGTACCAGGAGACATCAATGCTCCCTGTCCCCTAAAACACATCAAAGCAGAAAGTGTGCAGCTGACATAGAGACAATGGAGCAGAAAACTCATTAGCCTTGCATATGCTGGGTCTTATTTGTCACTTACTGACAGTCTGCTACCTGTTCTCACAGAATACCCTCCGGTTTGCGTTGCAGATTATTTCCCTGTCCAACGGGAGGAAAACAAATTTGCGTACGAGGCTTGGTCTCTCTCTCTGGGCATCTCACCTGATGACTATCTCTCATAGTAAAAATGATGTCACCCCGTTTAGCAATTTGCAGGATGCCTTACTGATGTGCTATTGTACAGTGTTAAACTCTATCATTCTTTTTCTCCCTGTGCTTTCCTCTTCTCTTTTTTTTTTTGCCAGTGTCATGGAGAGGCCAGATATTTTAAGTACAGGGAGCCGTTTTCTGAAGTAGCGCTCCAGAGAGATGCCTGCGTAATTCCACCAGGCAGATGAATAGGATCTTTCAGTCTGCAGCGCTGTCAATCCGATAGCTTTGAAGTGTGCCAACTTCACACGGAATCCCAGCAAAAAGGGAAAAGGGAGAGATGGGGTGGGGGGATCCAGGGAGAGAAAGTTGACGTCTGTATTCTACATGGGGGCATGATGCGGCTTTTCCCTCACCACTGACTTTATTTATGGTTCTAATGAGTGCAGCCGGGGAGCAGGGGGAAAGAGGAATGGCGGAAATGTTCCAACGGATCTGTCACTCTGGAATTATTGCAGACGCGAAAAGCTGTTATTTTAATTTGCATTTGTGGATATTCAGACGGTTGTTTTCGCCAATCTCCTTACAAAGTACAGGGTTGTTATAAGTGGGTCCTGGAGGGAACATGACTCACTTAGCTGGCAGTGGCCCTGAAGATGTGTGATTGATCCCACCATCACCACTTTAGTCCTATGCTGCTATAGGAATGCATTTCCAAGTTGAAAACAAGATCTTGATAAAAAAAAATCTATTTTAGGAAAATGGCACTAGTGTTAGTCATTTGTAGTTATTCGTCAGTTGCTCGAAAATATTGTTTGAATAGCTCAAAACTTGTAATTTCAAAACTGACATTGAGTAATGTGTACAAATTTGTAAACAGGATATTGGTTATCGATACTTCCGTTTCTTTCTATTCCGTTCAACTCTCTAAAGGAAACAGTTTTTTAATCTGATGATCACAGACAGTTTCACACCAGGCAGTCTTGTTTTCACTTTTCAGAGAAATGTCTGTAATTATATTTTTTTAATGATGCAGTAGAGGTACACAAGAAAACAGCATCCATGAATGTGTAACATGTTTTCCACCAATGTGTTTCTTATTTGGTGGAAACCTTTGAGGTAAATTGCATAACTGCTGAGCATAGTTTAACAACTTTATTTCAATGCTTAATTACAAGCAGCTCATGTATTTAAAATGCTCCTTACCTTGTCTAAAGGCACATTATTCCTATTCTGCTGTCGTTTACGTAATATGAACTTCAAAAAGGCCAAAAGTCAACACTTAGCTGTATATTAGTATTATAAAGACACTTACGTATATGTGCAGGCAGTCCAACAGAAAGATTGCTTCTCCGTATGGAACAGCTGTGGAGTACAATGTTTACGTCTATCGTCACCCTGAACCAAAGCTCCTTGGGAAACATTATCTCACCTATACGTGACCCACTTACTGTAAAGTACATTTCCCTGGGGATTTTAAACACGCTCATTTAGTGCGTGACATGCTAAAGACGGCAACCCCCACCCACACTGTGTCAGAATAAGCTTGAGTGAACGACTTCTACAATTTACTGTCACCAGAGCAGCAGATCCACAGCAGTCCTCCATCAGCTGGATCCTCCTTGTCCCTCAGGTGAACCTGTCAGTCGCGTTGCTGATGCCTTGGAGGATTGACAGGTGGGGCTCAGGTTGACTCCAGAGATGGGCATGGGGATGTGCAGGGGTGCTCCTGAAACTGGTGGCACCAGAGGCTGTCTTCCGATGGACAGTGTCGAGATGCAGACAAAGCCCTTGCCCCAGGGCAGGTTGATGGGCACACGGCCTGCCGTCAGTGGGAGCCAATGTGCCAGCGTGTGGGATCAGTCCAGGGTGTACACCCAAAGGTCAGCCCATCACAGCAGAGGGAAATCAGTAGGCTATTCGTTCTTTGGTTATACAATGTTTCCCCGACAGAACAGCTTTGATGCTAGTGAAAGGATTCAAACATACCTCTGCTGAATGCTGGGGCAGAATCAATATTGAACCTATACACAAAAGCTGACATAAAAATAAACAATATGAAAACCTCAAGGCTAATGATGCTGTAAAAGTGTATGCGTTCGAGAAGGACAAGGATGTGGATATGCTATCATCATTATATCGACAGTAAATATATGGAGATGCATGTTAGTAACTTTATTTGAATTACTTATATTCACTGACACCCAGCTGTCATATTTAAAAAGAAACACTCAACATTGCACACCGATGTAAAACCTTACACTACTGGAGGCTGAATTGCCTCGTTTCCGGGCATTGCATAACCTCAGCATCAGAACATCAGGCATGTCTGTCAGATAAGCCTGGAAACTTCAACCCGATGTCGCTTCAAACAATTCAAGTCATGTGTTTGCTGTGAGCACACACGCTGTCGTCGTGGGCCGGCTTTTCACGTGCAAAGGTAGCCCTAACGACGTCGCCTGCAGAAGCCTTTCTTGCTTGAAAATGTAGCTGCGCTTCGCCATTGAATAAAACGAGGGAGGTGAATTGAGCAACGGCTCAATCCGTGTCACTTCAAACAGTGCCCAGGCTAATTGGATAGAGGGACTCAAGATATATGCTTGACAGCAGACAGCAGTTTATGTTAGCAACATATTTCCTAGCCTTTCTGCAATTCACCTTCTATATCTCAAGTGCACCACGAAGTACAGATTTTATAGGTGTACTTCTAGACATTATGGGAGAATGCATAAGAGTATTAAAGTAACGTTCAGTTGGGTTATTTCTGCACTTAGCGCCTCCTCACCTCATTTTCCTCCAGGTGGTCCATTCTTACCATTCACACCGGTCTGGCTCAGTGCGCTGCCAGCACCATATCAGGCTTATGCATAGACATTTTCTGCATAAGTAACTGCCAGTTACTATTTCTGTGTAGGTGTTTATCTGTGCTTTGTTCAGGTTGGTTTTCCCCAGCGTCCAGACTTGCGTTTGGTTGCCAGATTTGAAATGTCTCACTTTTTAATTCCAAAACGGTTTCTGGTCAGTAAAAGAAACAGCATTTCATGAGGTGTTCCATTTTAAGGTGACCTCAAATGAGAAATGGGGGCCAACAAACTCCATTCACACGTTCCATTCAGTTTAGATTTGACATGGGCTCTTGCCATTTCTTTTTGGCACTCCATATTATACAAAGGCTTGGGTCTGATAAACATGACTGTTTTACTCAAAATGTAAAAAAGAAAGAAGGCACTTGGAATATACTGTGAAATATGTAGAAGTCCATTCCAACAGCAATAATAAACTGTTATGAAAAATGTCAAACAGATACAAAAATATTAACATTGTGCCCATATTCTTGGCTCTTTTTTTCAGCTATTTTAATTTTGTTCAACACAGATGGGTTGCCACAACCATTTCCGTGGTATGCATTTTTTTTTTTTTTTTTATCCCTTCCTGTTTCAAACCACCTGCTAATAGCAACAAGGTGCCAGCAGGCAGTGAGTTGAGTGTTGCAAACTGTCACAGGGAAAAACTTTCATTTGGATCAAGGAAGTGTATCCAACAAACGTGTGTGGTTTTCTGTGATGTGTAATCCCTCATTTGTGGTTTCATTGTGGTGTTTTATTAGCCATCAGAGATAGCGAGCTGATTAGTCTATCTGGTTATATGGATGCTGCCATTAACTTAACTCTCACTCAACAAAACCAACATCATACGGTATAAGTTAATTTCCTTTTTAAGAACCCCAATGGTTAGTTTTCCATTCTTTTACTTCAAGTGTCCATTATCAGCTGAAAGAGACATACCTGGTAGTAAAACCCCCATGATCATCTTATCTTAATGGGTAACGAGGGAGCATGGATAACGCTATTTCTGTCCCCTTTCCCCAAGTGGGTCGGAGGTGTGTGAAAATAAATCTTATCATAAAGAGAGATAGCCTCCCGTTCACGAAGCCACAGATCTTGCACAGACATCTTCTTGTCATTCATCACAGGGAATTGCTCTGTCGATCGATAACGGGCTAAGGGACTAATTCTTTTCATTAGAATGATGTTATATTTTTGCTCTATGCTAGAGGGGCCCTTTAAAATCATTCACTTTTTCATCCGATGTGGAATAACTGGGTTGAAGGCCCATTGACGTGTTTGCCTAGGCAGGTGGAGTCTGCTGATCCTCTTGATTGACTTTTTGTTAGCACCTTAATTCTGGGCAACGCGATGGAACTCCATTTCAAGGGGATTAATTGCCACTGAGGATTCCAGGCAAAGACAGCAGGCTCATGGGGAGGGAATATTCAAAGCTGCTAGCTTCAAATCCCTTTTGAGTGAGCCATTGACTTTCATTCAATTTGAAGAACAAAAAAAAACCCGCCAAGATAGATAAAGCGTGTATATAATTTAACAGAAGTATTACCTGGCCTATATCACTATTTGTATGTAATGTGGGGACTTTTTATTAGTATTTCTGATGGATTTTCTTTTTGGATGGTTTTTAGATCTGATCCCTACACTTTACTTTTCAGATATGTTAGTAAGGTAAATAAATGACTGCCTCAGATCCAATTATGTGTAGTCATGAAACCTTAAAACTAATAAACGTATTGTCCAACCTATTTGGTTTATCGAAGACGTTTTCAACATCACACTGCTCTTATAGGAATGATTTACTTGTTATTCATGTATTTATTTGTCTCCAGTAAAAAAAAACACATCTACTCTTTGAAGCGTCAGACTCTGCAGAGGGCACCATGTTGGAGACGGCTCCCTGTTGGGTGGGGAGACCGGGGGACTTTGTATCAAACTGGGGATGTGCAACAAATTGCTGGTCTGTGGCCTCGCCTCTCCACACAAGCCATGCATCACGAACGAAAAGTCACTCTTCGTTGTGGACAAAGATTGCACAAGGCTCAGGTGCATTTACAATCTAAAGTCTTCTGGGGGTTTTTCTTGACTCTCTATTGGTATTGTGGATTTCTTTTTCTTTATTCTGACAAATCATAATTTGCATAAATGCACACATTCATCATATGCTTTTGGAAAATCTATTTGTTGTATTTTGTCGTTGATAAACCATCAGCACATGCACATTAGAGCCACACGCTTGAGCTCTTCACAACTTGGGCATGGGATAACCTAAAATAGACTCAGCAATCTGGATTTGTTCATTCATTTCAGGACAAAGATTTATTGTTCTGAAATGTTCAGCTTCATGCAGGACGTCCCCTTACAGCAGGTCACTTAAGTCTAAAGGAAGGTTAGATCCAAACAAGGGGGCACGTATTTGAGAGGGGAGAGAGGGAGGGTGTTCTGTGAAGAGGCTTTGGCAGAGGTGAGGTTTTCATTTTGTCCACATAAAAGGTTTGTTGAAAAGAGACGTGTTTAGTGCTGACAGTAGTAGTGCTGATTAAGACTATCCACCAAAGTTCCTCTCCTCTGGAGCCCTAAACTGGGTATTCACTTCTAGAAAACCACTGAGCAATGTTGGTGCTCTGTCTAAGTAAAGTTCTGACAAGGGGCTTACGCTGAATAGGATTAAAGATCACTTTTGATGGGGGCATTTCTCCCAATACAAAAGATCTTGGTCACATTCTGAACATCAAATAGAAAAAGCAGATGACAAAGGAATTCCCTGGTTAAGAACAGATAAGTCATTATATCAATCCATGGTAAGCTTCTGTTGTGGACTGGCTGTCAATGGGGGACCAGGGTGAGCTTAAAAATCATAAGGGGGTGGGGGGGGGTATAGTCACACGAACAAATAACCCCTAATAGTTCAGCGAATGTGAAAAAATACTTTTAAAGAATCAAACATGGAGGATTTCATTTTATTCTCTGTGAGCTATCCTGCTGTGTCTTTATCCTGCTGGCTTAATCAGTTTCTGCGGAAGAGATGTCTATAATGTGCACTCTTTGTATTCATTAATATCACTTATCCTCCTTTCCTTCCTTTAATCAGAATAATAGATACTAAATGGTTATTAAAGATAAACAGTTATGCAGCAATTGCGTGCCGGAGTAAATGTGTGTGTGGTGTGTGTGTTCTGAAAGCAAAGTGATGTTATAATTTCTCGAGGAAAATACAATATATTGATTTGTTAGGTATTTATTGTTCATGTAGGTCACTTATGCATGCATCGATCTGTTAGTTACAGCAAGGGGGCATGACTATATGAACTGCCTTCCATGCAAATGTTGCAGTCTCAGATTTCACCACAAGAGGGTGTAGCTTAAGCCATGCCGCACAAGGACTAAATCAGTTACAAACATAAAGTTCCGTCTCTTTAAGCAGAATGAACATAGTATTTACTTATAGCACGTCATTTAATCTAAATTATTATCACTGAATATTGAGATCATAATAACTTCCTTCTATATTTTAAATGACAATAAAACTGACAGACCGAGAAACATCCACACAGGTAGACATACAGACAGACAGACATACAAGACACATACAAGACACATACAGTACACACATACATACATACATGATTTTACGTTCAGCGGAAGTGTAAAGCATATGGAAATGAAGTGTTCTAATTTTTAGATTAAGATGTCAGAAAATAATTCTGACAGCCCAATCAGACTAGCCGCCGGGTTGAAAAGTGGGGAATGAAAAAAAGTTTGGCACGACGGACAGCCCTGAGAGGATCCCTCATAATCTCTTTTTCTGCCTTCCAGCCCCTGAAAGAGGATCCAATAAATATCTGATGGGAGAGAGGAGGAAGAAAAAAAATCTCACACCTCCCCCCATCTGAAATCCTCCTTCTCCAGAGGACAAGAAATGGGTTACAATTGTATGTGTCCAAGTGAATACATTGTGCCTGGACTGTATGTGTTGAGTTGCTGCCGTACTAATCGGTTCCTCTTATCTGATTTAACGGTTCAGTCTACCACCAAGCGACTTGGGCCGGGGCTCCCTGTACGACAACCCACGCAGGGATCTCAAACCCTTTCATTCCGCTCGCAGACACACAGCCCGAGTCATTTCAGATTCAATTAGAGCTGGTGCCTGTGCCGTCCCATATGTTAAGGGGATTAGTCCGTCACTTGCTCAGCTGCACTCGGCTCTGCCTGAACGTTCTCTCAGATTTACATGGCGAACGGGCTGATTTTACACACCGCACAGGCAATGTGAGGCAGCTACAACAACAGATGGTAAATAGAGACGGCCTAAATCAAGCCCACTTCTTGTCCGGCCCCGAAACAAGACACAACAACACGTCACACACGTTAGGTAGTCTCCGCTAATTTCTGGGGACAGGTTTACCCGCCTCATGCAAAACGCCCACTCACTTGTACCTTGTTACATGTGTTGTGGCTTAACAGCAAATTCTTCTTGTAAAAAAAAAAAAAAAAAGATTAAGGGGATTACAGCGCTGTGACACTCATCTCCAAGACAGAAGGGGTCAGAAGTTCAGCTCTGCCCGCGGGTATCGGGCCTGCTCAAGCCTTTCCAACAGCAGAGCTGTGATGCTTTGCCAGTGCGACTGGCTTGCCCACCAGCCGGCCAGAGAGGAAAGCTCTGTGCATGGCAGGCCATAAAGACACCCTGCTGTCGGCTGATAATAGAACAGGTTCCTGGGCTTGACACACTGTCCAACCCCCCCCTCCCCCCAACCACCTCCCCCAAATCATTCCAACCCAACTGCCTACATGGTCAGCTGACTCGACAAGAGACAACTTCATTAGCTCCATGCTAAACTATGACAGGTATTTGAATCCACTGAAAATCATGGGTCAATTTGGTTGTTTCACTGATTCCTGCGTTTACTTTAGGCTAGTGATGACCCAAGGTGGGTCAGTAAATAAATGTAACAAATGTATAACCAGGAAATTATTAAATTAAGCAGGGACAGATCTGTAATAGGGATTAACTGTGTATAAAAATGAAGTGACACTGAGATGTGGGTGTTTGATGAGTCAGAGCGTTATGAGGCCATCAAGAACGAACTCTGTGACCGAGCTTATTCTCTAAAACTAATATTGAGTTTTCGGTTTTGTTCTACTTGCTGAAGGGCAAAAGTGGTTTGGATGCTGGCATACTTACTGCATTACTGGAAAAAAAACTAGTCTATATTTGCAGCACCACACTGAATTGTTGGTTGGGTCTTGACCCTTGATTGACAGGGGCAGTGGGATGGGTGATCATTAAATCACACACACAATGTGATGTGACAGAACACACCAAAAATGAAAAGGACAGAGCCCTCCAAGTGCAAAAGAAGAAGAGAAAGGTGGAAAAGATGAAGGTATTAATCACTGATTACATTGTGAACATTTATGTTATGTTCTTTTTTAGCGTAGCTTAGTAAATGATAGGGTTATGTAAGCATTGCAACAAATGGCTACACTACTTTTGACGTTACTGACCAGTTAACATTAAATGGTATAGGCTACATTGCCAATAATTCAGCTGAATGTTCTCTTCAAACTGCAGCAAAGCAGGATAAACCTTGAAGTTAGTGTTTTTCCCCCACTTTCTATGATTATATCATCATCCAAATAAAAGAACACGTTTTTTTGAGTAAATAATGTCGCTATAATGCATCATTAATGAGGTTACTACTCATAGCGTCGCTATGTTGCCTAGGGCGGTAGATGAGCCAGAATTGTCACTGAGCGAGATTATTGGTATGGACACCTGATCAATACCGATGGATTTGGAATGTTGACTTTGACAGTTTCACATGTAAGTACATGGGTAATCCGGACAGAGAAGCTGACAGAGTGGATGTTGTCTATAAATAGAGCATGGGGTGTCCCACCATCCAGCCCCGGGGGATAGGCCTTTCACCATTACAGGCATTACCAAGAGAAATTGACACTCATTGCGGCCTCTCATGAACGCTTTTTTCAATCCCATATTTCTCTTAACCGTAGCTTTGGGAGGAGTTTTCATTACGGTTGGCACCGTTATGTTAAGCAATTCAATGCATCAGATTTCCTATTTCTTCATTTTTTACCACCTTGATTGCACTCACTTAGTGTTTAGGCCATAGTAGTTGGTGGTTGGCCACCATGCTGATGTCTGATGTCACCACATTAAATCCTTCCTCATACAAGTGTGCACTGGACTTTCAATTGGAACCCTACTCTCCAACCCAGCATTTAAGACCAAAGCTAGGGGAACTGTAATTTCCATTAATCCAATTTAACCCACATGCCTTGAGGTACATCCATTTCAATCCCACGTTGAAAGTCTACATCTCCGGATACACATAGTAATTCGCTACTGAGTAGAACATGTTTTGAAATAATTGCTGCTTATGCTCTAGGCCCCGTTTCTGGCAGTGAACCACCCTGCACTCTAACAGTGCCGCAACGCCAGGCACTTCATCAGGCCATCAAATGGAGGAAGTTGCTTGACAATCTTCATATCAAGACACTTAGGTTAAGTAGCTGTTTTGGCTGATAGTGCGTCTTAAACCCTTTGAAGAGATGCAACCACCTGTGGGCCTTTGTTACCTCTACGCATCAATAGAGAGCTTTTCAAATGGCAACCCACCAATAAGAAGGTGCCACCACGCATAGAAGCCAAACAAAAGACACATCAGGGATCAAGCCCATACACATTAATGCTGTATGGGGCCGGTATCACATTATCCACAGTACCTGCTGCTACTTCAAACTGAGCACTACCACCTCCTTAATCTCCTTAAATACACAGGTAATGTCCTAAGCTGCTCAAGGGGAGCAAATTAAAGCTTTTTTCCCTTATATTGTGCGTGTGTCTGTTTTGTGTAAATGTGTGTGTTTGTCTCTGAGTTTGTGTGTTTGTGTGCATCATCAACTTCAGAACTCCAACTACAACCTTGCCAAACACAACCTTTTGGGGTATTTTCCCTTCCTTGCCCATTCCCACCACACTGTGTGCAGTGCATGATCTAGTATATCCCTGACCCTACTCATTCAGAATACATAAAAGAATTAATTCCACTTCAAACTTGCCCAAGGCAAGCACTGATTGAATATGTCAGAGGAACAAACAAATGACATAGCCGTGCCCTTATGTGGCCTAGTCCACTTTAAAATATGTTGAATAAATATCAATAGTATCATGGGGGGCTTGTTTGTGTGTCTGTGTGTGTAAGACTATGTCTGTGCGTATGTGTGTGTGTGTGTGTGTGTGTGTGTGTATATGCATGGCGAAATGTGTGGGGTTTGGAATGCGTGGTTTGTTGATGGGGAGAGGGGTGCGTTGATGAGGTTTATAGTCTTATCAGTCATTGAAAGTCTGGCGGCCCATGTCAGTCCGGATGTGTGTGTGTGTAATGCCTGTCACCACTTACTGCAGCTTAATAAGCAGATTCCAGCACTGATGAATCATGAGAAATGGCTGTGTCACCACTATCTGATTGCCCCAATGTTAGCAGCCAAGCAGCCACTCAAGTGGCTCATATCAGCAAATGGAATCGAGTAGCTGCTCCTGTCAATGTGCTGTCAATATCTCAAGATTCTTTTCACATAGCAGGGCTGTGGGTGGTTGCCCTGGCTTGATAAGGATCCCGTCCTGACATGCAGCAGCAGCGCAGCATGAGCAATCACACTTGAGTCACTCTCAGCTGAGCCACGAGCCAGTGAAAGGGAAAGGCTAAAAAGAGGACCATGACATTTTCTGTAAGTAATACATACTGACGTTATACGCTGAACAGTTCTCACTGTGTTCATAAATAGTACACATTATCTTCAAATATAGTTCCTAAAACACTGCTTCTAACATATTTTAGACCTAACATAGACTCATTGGCCTGCAGTATATCCACTACAGTTTCTAAGTCTCAACTCGCTCATCACATTCTCAAATGACCACAATCAAGGACAACCAGCACAGATCCCCAAAACTAAAGTGAATATTAAGGCTATTAATAATTGGATTTGCCTCTTAAGCCTTTTCCACCAGGGAATTCAGGCAGAGCTAGGAAAGATCTCTGCAACTCTCTACCCCCATTGGGATTAAAAAAGGAGGAAATTAATTGAATCCAAATGATATGTGCGGTAATCTTACTGAGGGAAAAGTCTTACCCAGTAACCTTGTATAAAAAAACAACCTTTAGTATTTGACAATAGAACAAAAGATCTTCTAATTGACACTGTAAAAGAACGGGACGCGGTGATAAAAGTGGGATTCCTCATTGATCGACTGAACGAGGAATATGCCTGAAATGTCACCCAGTGGGAGTTTCTCTGAAGCTCGGTGAGATTAACTATAAGGATAAGTGAACAGCAGTGCCTCCTTCTTGTGTAACACAGCGTGGGATATCGCGCTAAAATTAAAACTAAAGATAGATTGAGTGTGGGAGAGGGAGCTTCGTGTCTTTATGCACTCTTATACCAACGGTGGAAAGTTCTCTCTTTGAGAACTGGCAGCCAGAGGGCATCACGTGTCAGCTGACGAGATACCAACATGATGAGCAAAAGAGTTAAGAGTTGTCTCTGGTGCTTTCTATTATTCAAAGCTTACCACATACTTTTTTTCGTGCTGGATTGATATTTTGTGAGAACCTACGAAACATGACATCCAATCATTATACCATCGTGAGTCAGTGTTTGAATGTTTCGTAATCAAGACATTATGTTCCAAAGTTTACTTTTAAACGAGTCGGCTCTCTCCTAAACTCACCTAAGATGAAGGAGTTGGGTGAGAGTTGAGCACCATATCGTTCTCCCACAGCTCAATTCTCATTAATGTCGATTTCATAGTACCGGCCCTGGGGCAATGCATTCCTGGAGTGTGTCAAGAATAAAACCACGAATTGAAAATAATTCAGGACATCAAAAGAGTGCTTAGATAACACTGGTTGTTTATAAATATTTGCTGTCTGGGGGAATACTGTTGCCCTTTTGACCGCATAAATTGTTGAGCTTATGTAACTGTAAATTATGTATATTTCAGACTGGCAACCAAAGGTGAGTGTAAAAGGGTAACATTAGATAATACAGGAGCTACCATTTCTCTCCCAGAGTTAGATGGGAGGTAGTCTCGCGATGCCAGACCCATCTCCATACTTCATTGCGCTGTACCAAATCGGAGGCCAATAGGGTCAAGGCTTTGGAAAGTCATTGGTAGTATGAAGTAGGACATTTTATTGGATTTCACACCGTTAATCAATGTTTAATTATTTATTATATTTGACCAAACAATCACAAGTGCTTGTAGTTTGGCAGAGACTATTAATTGGACGGCAAAAACTTCTGCGCTCACTAACATGGTTGCGATATGGTAAAGTTAGAAGGTTGGATGTTTGGAGCTGCCAATCATTCTGTCACAAAGGGCCCTGACTGAGCAGGTGAAGATGTTTTTCTCCATCCAGTGCTGCTCCATAGAGCTAGTGTTATGTCGATGGGATGCCACTCCTGTGCAGCACCTGCCAGGGAAACAGGAACAGATTTACAAAAGGCCAGCATTTGCAACAGAGCTGAGCCTTTGTCTTACAGGTCACGGGAAAACCACAACGACATTAGTTTACAGAGAACTATGTATAAACCAACACTTTGTTATAGCCACAGTCAGTATGGTAACAGTAACAAGTTCACTGTAGGGTAAAAGGTTATGATTAAGATTACTCTCAGTAAATGGTAGATGAGTGAGTCTTATCTTTATGGTCGGACAACCATTTTGTATGATAAATAAAGACCACAGAGTGCACAGGTATGTGCATGTTGGCTCATCCTCCCTGTTTTTGCACCCTCTTCCAAGGAATGTGAAGGATTCAATTAAATTGCCTTATGCTCCAACTAATTTAAAATATATAATTTTTGGCTTTAAATGTTGGTTCTCTGAAGAGATTTGTTTTTCATCAAAATTTGGCTGAGATACATCTCAATTTACAAATGTTTTCCCACTTCCTCACTGACTGCAATTTTGGAAATGTTCATGTTTGAAATGTTCATTTCTTTCACATCTACAACACTGCATGCTTTCACATCATCTCACATTTAATTGCAACCTCGTTAAGCAAAAAAAACATTCCAACAGGAAATGCAGTATATTTGTATGTCCTTTATATGTGCCGACTGCTCTTTGGATTTCATCAAGATAGATTGAAAGGAAGTCATCTGGAATTGGTTGCATGGCGTGTAATGATAGCTAATTCATTCCCTATGTTGATTGGGGGTAGGAAACCTCTTTTATTATTATCAGAACAAGAGCTGGGCTGGATATTGAAATAGAGAACAGAGCTGCCATGCTAATTATATGGTTAGAAGTTCTGACAAAGCTGGGAGTGATCAAAAGCTGAGACAATGCCTTTCTCCCCGCAGTGCAGGCTCATTGATGTATGCTGCCTTGAAACACAGACCATGACCCTGGCCCATCGCCAGAATCGGGAGATACAGGTATATAACTGGACACAAATGGGACAGGACAAGGAGTTCTTCCAGTCGTTCAGTTGCTATGACACGCTGATCTTTATTTAACTTCCAAACAGCTTGTTCTATTTTATTGGATGAGAACATTAAACATCCCAATATAAAAATACGGCATAAGTTTGAACAATGAAAAACTGAGAAAAATCTTCAGGCCTGGATTTCTGCGTTTGGAGCTATGATTAAGGTCCCCAAGGAATTGGCACTGTTGCCATATGCGGTAAGGCAAAAAGGGATCTGTATGTCTGCTCTGCGGAGGAAACCAATCCCTTTGGTTATTGAAATAGATGTTTGAATCTGGTTCTACTTGTCCTGCCCATGTGAATATGAACTACTACATATCTTTACCCAGACAGCAAAGAGCTAAAATTATGAACGACTGTCCATGTGAACCCACACTGTTTTATTTTTATTTTACCTTAGTACACGAAAAGGAAAGTGGCATCATTAAAATGAAGATGGTTCATCTAAAAAGCATGTTCTTTGACGTTAATATCTTCATCATTCAATTAGAGGATACTGTTAATGCACTATGAAACATTAGAGGAAAGGTCAATCAAGCCACAGAAACTGCAGAGCTATGTACACTGGCGTAGAGAAACGTCCATCCTTCAGATGCTCTTCTTTGAATCTGAAGGGCTTTTATTACCATTTTATAAGCATTTGGCATAAAGGAAATCCTGACAAGAGTGAGAATTCCCTAGAACTTATTTTACATCCAGTTGATCTAATTCCTATCCCAACAAGCTGTGTAGACCATAAAGGGGAGAGCTGTCAGGCAGTTCATAGCCTCTTAAACATACTGGGTGGGATGTGCAGAGATTAAAAATAATGTTCCAACTGTTTATGATATTGAAAAGGGATTCATATCAAAGATCTCTCCTTCCGATGGAATCAATATCGAACCTAGCAACGTCTCTTGAGTTTTTACAGCAAAGTGACAATTAACCAAACGATGTTGTTCATCCTGCAGATAATTAGGCCATTAGCGATGACACAGGGCTCTTTGCTTTGTTCTACTGTCTGTGCAGTCACTGTCTTGCCTGAAGCCAAGCAACTGCAAAAGCCCCATGAAAATGGAGCAAGAAATCCATACTATATTACCTCAATTAAACTTGCATAACCACTGGTCCCAGAGCTCAGGTGCATAAACTGAACGGGAAACATGGTTTCTATTGGATTGAAGAATACCTCATTATAAGAATAGAAAGAGGCCAGGTTAATCTTTTCTACAGATACAGTAGACTGTTACCACATAAATGAATAATTTTGTGTTGGTCAATATGGAAAATCAGTGCATCTTTAACTGGGCTGAGACTATTTGAGGACCCTGAGTAAATAAAATAAAACATGTGATAACATTGTATGATGAGAGAGGTGTCTACGATTAATTGAAGGTTTGGCTTCATGCATATTTCAAAGCAGCAGCAGATGGGACTGCTTTATAAGTGAAACAAAGGATTGCAGTATGATTACGCTTCTGTCTGTAGGCAAAACATGACTGTTCATTACAGATGTTCATATAATTCTTATATTGTAACTTAGTTTTATAGCTTTCTACATCATATACAGCACAGTATATGAAATATACTTTTCTCCTGGGAATCGACATAAACATCTCACCGAAACATTCAGTTCAATTATCCTGATAGAAAAACTTTGTGAATAAGGCTCCAAAATAAAGTACCTAAACTTACAACGAAGCCAAATGGATGTCAGATCAATATTAAACGTAAGTGAAGAGGTTATGTTAGCATTCATGAGCAACTTTAAAATGGCACCTTTTTGAAATGCTGTGCAGTGAGTCGAAAAACACTCTCTTTGTTTCATATTTTTGAATGTGTGAATACTGTTAAAGCTACTGGAGTCCTTGATAAATGGTCTAATGTAATAATAAATGTGGCAGAAGTGGCATTGGTTTAGAGACAGAGTGGTGGTATTATTATTTTTTTGATTTATTGCATTTTACTCTGAGTGGACAGTAGATGGATTTAATATCCACATAAAAACACACACATATCCCTCTCGTCTCCCCCACCTCACCCACACACAAAAAACAGCAAAACATGAAGAAAATTTCTTATGTGATTGTTCCCTCTGTCAATTCCCACATTTCATCACAAAACTTTAGGGTTTTAAGGAAAGCATGCTCTTTTTTCTGTGCTCTGGAATGTTTTCTTGATAAGTCGAAATTAACTTTTTGCACTCCCTCAGGGACCCTGAGACCCGGAGATGGAGAACCTTACCTCGCCCATTATAGCGCGCGTTAGCGTGTGTGTCTTTATCATGCCTGTAACAAGAAAATTAAGTTTCAATTATAAAGACCTACCAGAATATGGAGCCGAATCGTCGGTCCACGTACACCATAGTTTTAAAGAGAAAATAGGCTAGTGTTTTCAATAGCAAGGTTTTCTTGTGAAATCACTCCCATATTACAATGCAATTATTTTCCTTAATTAGACATTTAGAATATGCCCCTATTACACCATAAATGCAGGCTTTATCGAGCCCCTGATGTGAGCTAAAAGCTATGGAAAATGTAAACACACAGAGCAAAGATGTTGACTAAAGGCAATTGATCTGACATGTCTACTACAAGACTTTTGTTCAACTAAGCATTCCTTTTTGGATTCAGTGTGCTACATAAATCTTTCAACACAGCCATGAAAGGCACGAATATGTATTTAATACACAGACTTTTTAACCACAAGCTTGGAGATCCAGTCATGCATAAACATGAATTTAAAAAATTTTACCACATTTTAACCTATTGTTCTTCAGTTTTTGTATTCTGAAAGAAATATGTCTATTTCTGAAAGTCAATACTTCATTATCATTTAATACAGAATATCTAAAATGTCAAACATCTCAAATGTCAATGTAAACCTAAGTCACTTATGTAAATTTGCTCTTTTCATGATTGGTTGGGGGAGTTGAGGTCTCGTAAAAATGAAACCCTTCCCACACTCTATTGAATTTTAAGATTTATACTGCATGCATTATGTAAGCCTGAGTTCATGACATGAGATCTGAATAAAGTCAAAACATTTACTTGAAAGATGTAATGTAAAATACAGTTGCTTTGATGTAATGAATAACAATACATAAATTATGATATTCTTTGACACCCCTCCAAATACAAATATTTGTGAAACATGAATTTAAAGCAAAAAAAATAAAAAAATTATTCCAAGGTCGTTGTGTTCATTATGTTGAATATATTAAGTACATCATCAATTACAACACATAAAGGTTGCCTCGTGGCTAGAAAGCAAAACTAGTGACCAGCAGGCTGACAGTCTTAGCCTGGCAAAGTGAACGGCCGGAAAGTGGACAGGCAACGAAACAGAGACTGTAAGGTTGCCGACATCAGTCTTCTCTCTACAACAACCACCGATGTGTCCTTGAACAAGACAGTTAACCTCTGAACTGCTCCTGTGGAGCTGTTTCAGTGGCAAACAGTGTAGGATTGTGGCAGGACTGGACGGCCTGCTGGGTCTGAGTTTGTGTGTCAGTGTGCTCCCTGCTTAGGAATTCATCCAACCAGGTCAACGCATTGTAAATACACACTTTTTCTTTAACTGCCCTGTTTGGACAAATAAAGTTAAAAAAAAACAAAAAACGTCCACTTCAATTTATTTATAAATGTATTATTTTGGAAAAACTATCTGTATCTATGGGCACAGACTGCGGTCTATGTTTTACAGCAATACGATCTGTAAGCAATGCATGTACTGTAGGCAACTTGAACAATAAGGATGTCTGTCAAACTAGTGGAGGTGGACAGAGCATGTTGCAAGGTATCCAGATGGTCAGTCAAGAGAATCTCCCAGTGGCCAGCCACAGGAATACCGATGAAATTCTGAGGCAGTTGAAGAGAATGTTTCTGGAACATCTTAAATGTCCTGTTTTCTCTGATATTACACTAATAAAATGAGGTAAATTGTAAATGCTTAAATGTTTAAAATCTAAAATTGAATCAAAACATTTTTAGTGGATAAATAGGTGGATGTTTGCATTTGTCCTTTACACTACACATTGTGTCTACTGTATTGCATAGCAATTACTTTTGATCGCTGAACATAAAACGTTTTGATTTGGTTTGATATCGGTTTAGATATTTCTTTCTTTACACATTGATTTACCTCATATTTTGTCTGTAGTGACCACACTTCTGTCCTCTGGTTTTTATGACCATGTGACATTGGTCAGCGCCGTTTTCGCAAATTAATTTTCAGCCCCCTTGATTGTATCTGCCAGGATCAGAGGTGACTGTCGCCGTCTCTCCTGTCTGACAGGCCTCAGGGGGACCTGTGACCACCAGCTGTCCTCATGGGGTTCAGGGGTTTGTCAGGGGTGATACCTGGGACCATGGAGCTTCTCCTTCTGTCAGACAATGGAAAGATAAGCAGCAGCTCAAGGTCCCCGCTGTGGGCAATACAAAATCCCTGTGGGAAGTCCCGTGGCACTCCTGTTGCATGCTAGATAGGCGACACACACTAGAGACCTAAATAAATAAATAAACCAAAATGTGTGGAGTCCAGGTGAACTTGTTGGCTTTGCCTAAACGGGTATGGTGGGGTATAGTTGACTACAGTGCTATCCCTAGAGGACACCTGGCTGCTGCAAAGAGATGGAACCCCCCTCCAACAACAGTAGGCATTGTACAGCGCATGTACTTTGTCTCTCTCTCTCTCTCTCTCTCTCTCTCTCTCTCTCTCGGTTTGTCACTTTTCGATATTGTCCATCCCTTTCACACATCATAGTCTTTAAAGTGCCCCATTTGCCGTCATTCAAAATTGTTCAATCTCAACTGTGTAAGAAGGGGAAGGCTACACCATAATAGCAATCATGAATTGATAACTGATAAATAAAAAAAATCACACCATCTTGATGCAACTCCGAAAACAGAACAGTGTTGGTAACCCCAATTTCATTACACAAGAAAAGGTTTTACTCTAGTAAATGGTGGTTCTGGTCACCTAATCTTACACCTACATTCTACATCCAAGTTAGAGCAGTTTCCAAAAAGCCAGCAACAGTGATGTCCTCTACATGGAATCAGAGAGATAAAGCATTGGTGTAAACCCAAAAGCTTTATTCATGAAGTTTTTTCTTTTTTGGGTTCACCTGCCTAAAAAGTCAATACATCACTGCAAAAAGAAAATTACAAATAAATATCTTGAACACTATTCCTTTTTCCGTTTGTTGCATATTTGTGGACTCACTGGATTTGTACGTAGTACCTCAAGGTCGGCTCAAGTGTATCGTGTATAATAGAAGACATTGTAAAGAGTTTTTGTACATTTTACCAATGTTTCTATGCAATGCAAGTAAGGTTTTATATATTTGTTATCTGATTTATATTTATAAGAAATTATTCAACATAGTAGATGTATCCGCTCATTTATATTACAGGTCTGACATTGGGCCCATTCTCTTTTGTGTGATAATCTGCCTTCTGGTTATCAGTGTTCTAAATAACACGCTTAGAGTATTGGAGCTCAGGCAATCTGAGAAGTTGTAATGATGTGTCTGCTTTTTAACATTCATTAGCTACTGCGTGTGGTTGTATTAAAGAAAATTTATTAACTCCTTTTGAAATGTTGCACTTTTTTATTACATCCAAATATAGATAATCTTCTAAGTAATATAGGACCATTATTAAGCCTAATATCTATAGTTTGAAGTCACAGAAAGGACTGTTTTCTGCTACTGAGATGAAAGTGTTTACTCATGCACCTCAATTTGATTATATTTCGAAGAGGCAGGCTCCTAATTTCTAAATTGCTGTGAAAACCTGAACTACATTTCTAAAGAGAAGCTATACATAAGAAGTCAAGGAGTTGCTTTGAATTTTAGAATTCAATTTGTGAACTTTTGTCCCACCCTCAACAACAGAAACCTTATGGAACATACACTTCTTGTTAATACTTTTAGATAATTTCAAAATTGAATTGAGAAGAATTTGATCCAAAATATGACCCATTCACATGCAATACATAATCTTTATTTTGGTAAGTTGACAAAACATTGATAAAAACTTGATAACTCAACATCTTACCTATGCATGAACCTTTGACAAACAAAACAAAACTTGGCTTTTATAATATTAGGTAAATATTTTAGGATGGTTTCAAAAGAAACCGATAGAAAATGTGAACTAGTAACTAAGGATTTCAAAAAATATTAACATTAAACTGTTTTTATGCAGAACGTACAACATAAACAGAGGTGTTAAAGTATACCCTTAGCTCAATTTGGTTAGATTACAGCAAATGTACTCTGATATCATAGGATACAAGAACTATGGATAGCTTGTACTTTACTGCCCTCTGGCGACGACTGAATTACACTACGTCTATCCATTTATCTAGTGTGCGTGAGAGAGAGATTAGAAAGGGAGAGGGAGGAATTCAATGTAATGTAATCAGGATTTAACAAAAGTAAATTAGTGCATGTCCAGTTCGCACGAAAATTGATAACTTGCTTGCTTGTAAAAAAAGACTCAAAGACTTTTTTTCTTTTAAGCAAAAACAAAAATACTAAATTGTACCTATCCTCTTGCCGTAGCAGGTCGTTGTTATGTTGACGTGGGTCTACTTCTTCACTAGACAGACAACTAGCTAACGTTGGAAAATAGCGGTGCACATGACTGAACCCTATCGACAACTAATTGAGTTTTACAATTATTTTGGAGACATAATAATCAGCTTCAACAGCTTCAAGAAATGGCAGCCGCCTGGGAAGAAATCAGACGTCTGGCCGCGGATTTCCAGAGAGCACAATTTGCTGACACCGTACAGAGGTAATGTCTGAATAGCTACTAGAGCTAGCTAGCTATACAGTACAGCACAGTCTGCAGTGTGTGTGCAAGAACTTATTTTTAACGCTAAGGCCAGTACTTAAGTAGCCAGGTAGCTGCTGTTTGCTGCCTGTGTCAGTGGGGTGTCAAAACTAACTAGCAAATAATAGCTGGGCCTATTATTGGATATTGTTAACATAATGATTAATATTGGATTATCTTCGCCGTTGAAGCTAGCTAACGTCACATAACTTGGTATACATGCGAAAAAAGAGAGCAGCTGTTAGTAACGGTAGCGTCAGCTATTGCACAGATAATCTGTACCAAACTATACTAAACTCTGGCTGTATGTTTATGTGTATATGTATATATATATATGTGTGTGTATATGTATGTGTGTGTTTGTCTTTATGTGTATTTTTAAATAAGCAGTCAATTAGTTAGATTATGTAACTTTAGCATCTGGAAGTTAATTAACTGACGTTAACTGTTACCTATTTACGTACAGGCTATCGGAGAGAAACTGCATTGAAATTATTGCCAAGCTAGTTGAAGACAAGAAACTAGATGTGGTGCACACACTTGATGGAAAGGAATACATTACCCCAGCCCAGATCAGCAGGGAGATCCGGGATGAACTCTACGTTCATGGAGGTCAGCTGATATTTCTCTTCTTAAAAATAAGTTTAATCTACATGCCAGTCAAATTTCTTACTATTTCCATGCCAATACATTTACTAAATATTCTGTAAATAAAGGTTGCATAGATTCTCAAAAGTTAGTGTCTTAGTCTGTTTGCCTATAGTATTACCCGACAGTTTACCAGACATACATTGGACTTGGCTTTGTCTCCATTACAGGTCGAGTCAACATTGTGGATCTCCAGAAGGTGTGTATCAAGCTACGACTTACAATTTGGGGGAACTGTAAATCTCCCTCTCCCTCTCAGCATTCTTACTTTATAATAATTTCTTTCACACCTGCCTAAAAGTTTTGCACAGTACAATAGACAGACAGGATTCACTTATCATTATAGTTTAAATGAACCTTATATGTATTACAGATTCTCAATGTGGAATGGGTCCATGTGGAAAGCAGAGCTAGCGAAATAGCCAAGTCCGACAAAAGTGTTCAGCTTGTGCTTGGACAGCTCATTGATATGTAAGTACCTGAAGATGACAGGGGTTTTCCTTGTTGTTATTCAATTTAGGACTGCTATGCCCTGTCCATTGTTGTGACATACTGCATGTGGGCATACAAATAAATACACTGATCAGAGAGAAAAAAAGCCTATTTTTGCATGTCTTACTAAACTGGGCATCTGTTATGATTTACCTCTGCCTTTAGCACTTATCTAAACAGTATAGCAGAAGATGTAAATGACAAATTGCAAGAAGCTGGTCTAATCAGTATTACAGAACTCTGTAAAACCTATGACCTTCCAGGGGATTTCCTGACTGAGGTGAGTATATAGCCAGGTTTTTACTGGTACATTCTGAGCAGACCATTCTGTATCTTGAAGTTAGTCAAATGTTTTGTTAATGTCTTTCTTTGCATTTGTTTTCGTGTGTGTCCACTAGGAGTTGTCAAAACGGCTTGGGAAAGAGATCCATGGCGAGATGGATCCGTACAACAAGGGCATCATTTTTACCCCCGCGTTTGTAGCTCGCCACAAGGCCCGCATAAGGGGGCTGTTCAGCGCAGTTACCCGGTATGGTTCCTTCTACTCTTGTCAGCTCTTTTCTGCTTTCATAGTTTATTGTTTATTACATTCCACATAATAAACATTATCTAATAATAATGAATTTGCCGTTTTCTTTAATGTGCAGGCCAACACCCGTCAGCAGCATGATGGGAACCTTTGGTTTTCAAGAACATCTTCTGTACTGTATGTAAAGAAAAGCTTTCAAATGCTTTTCTCAATAGAGTATTATATAACCTTTTAATTTGATCAGAAAAACACCCTACAAGTGCTAATAATGTTGTGTTTTCTACAGCTGTCTTAGGGGAGTTGGTAAATACAGGCCGACTCAAAGGCATGGTGATGGGCGGCCGGCAGGACAAGGCTGTGTATATCCCTGACATCTACTCCAGAACCCAGAACACATGGGTGGATTCTTTCTTGAAGCAGAACGGATATTTAGGTACCATAGATGCAAACTTCATGCTAACTGTAGATTTTTATGTCTATAGTGAATAAGTTTCCTTTAAATGCATTTTCCTGTATTATTAAAAACTGAAATAAAGAAATAAATGTTTCATGTTTCTGAGTACAGAGTTTGATGCGCTGCTGAGGCTTGGGATCCCTGACCCAGTCAACTATATCAAAAAGCGGTTTAAATCCAGCAAGCTGCTGTTCCTCCGAGCAGCTTGCGTGGGCCAAGGCCTTGTGGATCAGGTGGAGGCCACTGTGGAAGAAGCTGTCAACTCTGCCACGTGGACTGATATACAGGTACGAACTACCATGTTTAAAGCAGGTTGAATATTCAGGCTTTCTTGTTGATGCAGAACTTTAAACCTTTTTGTTTTAATCTTTTTTGGCTGTAGTCTGTTTTGCCCAGTTGCCTCTCCGAGGAGGACATTGGTATCCTGGTCAACCATGCCATGAGAAACACTAACGTGCAGTCGTCTGCCAGGGTGCTGGGGGGCACTGTAGTCCTCAGTGAGAAGTTCATCAGCAACTGCCTGGCCCTCTTTGATGATGCCATGCAGCTCAAAGCTCAGAAGGTGAAGCAGGCTCTGTACTAGTGCATTTTGTGGCTTGTATGATTTGCAATTTTTTGACATAAGGACCGTTTCACAGGAGGTCAAGAACAACCCAGTTTTTCTGATAACAGAAGACGATCTCAAGCAGTCGTACATGGTGCTCGAAAGTTCTACCACCTCCAAAAAAGAGAAGAGGGAGGCAGAGCGGAGGAAAAAGACCACAGGTTAGTTAAGGCCACTTGATAATGTGGTACAGCTTAACAAATACAGTCCTAGCGTGGCTTGACTTGGCCTATTTTTCTTGTAGAGGGTAGTGGTAGTGTGAAAGGTGGTGGTGGAGGCAACGCCAGGGAGTTCCGGATACGTAAAACCAAGAAGAAGGGGAGAAGAGATGATGACAGCGATGAGGAGACAGGATCCACCCAGCAACAGCAAAGTATCGTATGATTTAACATGTTTCAATCTACATCCAACTGTATGTCCCTTTATGTTCCAATCGTACCATGTCTGTCATGGGTACATCACGGTTCCATATGCATGTTAAACGAGTCACTCTGCTGTAGCAAGAACTCAATGGCTGGCTGGGTAAAGACGTTTACCAGGAGTTATTGAGCTTGTGTGTGGGCGTGTAAGACAAAGGTAACAGTAAAACGACCCTCGAGACCAATTAGATTTTGTTTTTACTCTACGGAAGATCGTAACAAACAGACGGAAGTTCCGTTTATGGCCCAGGAGGAAATCATAGCCGTCTTGGAGGAGCGGATGAGTGAGTGCCCTGAAGAAATTGTCTTTGAACTGGCAGAGCAATTAATGGGGTAGGTGAAAAAACAGTGTCAAGAATTGTATGATTTGGTTAAGTCCCTTCTTCCTACTTTACCAATGAAAAGAAACGTAGTTAATCTTCCATGCTCATAAAACTCACAAGGATTGCGTTGTCAGTTTTTTTCCAGTTCCTAACATAAAGGTTTTACTATTCAGGCCTCTAACGAAAAACTACCAGGAGGTTGTGCGCACAGTCTTCATGTCCTCCACAAGCTCTCCGACTGGGGGGATTAAGAAGAGGAGCGCGAAGGACCTTCAGGAAGAGGTTTCAAACCTATACAACAACATCCGACTCTTTGAAAAAGGGACAAAGTTCTTCTCAGGTGAACGAGTAGTTAGCTTAGCCTCTTCATAGCACAGAGAGAAAATACCAACGCATTCCTTAACCATAACCTGAGGCTTTTAACAAAGTAGATTTGGTCTTGTCCCGGCAGATGAGACCCAGATCCTCATTGCCAAACACCTCCTGAAGACGGTATGTACAGATGTGACCAACATCTTGGTGAACTTCCTAGCAGCTGAGCTTATGATGTCAGTAGAGAACCCCAGCGCGATCAGCAATGAGGTTAGGTTCACAACATTCTGCTACAAGCCACTCTTTCTTAAATGTGGCTTCTGTGCTTAGTGGGGCTTGGGACTTGGCATTTATCTTCACTACCCCACATAACAATATATCTATCCCTGCAGGTCAGAGTCAAGATTTTGGGAAAGCTACCTGAGGAGACCAAAGGGCCTCTACTGAAGCTACACAATTGTCTGAATGGAAAAGTAAGTTGCGTTTCGAAGCATTAAAAACCCCATGAAGTATTTACTATATGTAGAATTTTTTTTTCTATTCCAACAAATGAATGTATTTCTTTTCAGTCCATAGAAGATTTTTTTACCAACATGGACATTTCCGCTGAGGTGTGTGGATTCATGCTGAAGGCAGACAAGAAAAAAGAAAGGTAAAGCTTTACGCAACTGTCTCGTCACAACTGACTGAAGGTGCCTCAACGGCTCCTTATACAAAATCGATAAGATGGTGGCCGAAAACGTGTGTGTGTGTTAGTGAATATACGTGACTTTGTCTGTATTTCACTGTGTTTGAAGACAGGCCCTGTTTCTGCACCGTCAGGCTCTGACAGAGCAGCTTAAGGAGAACGAGGACCCGGCCCTGGTGCTCCATCTGACCAGTGTCCTGCTGTTGCAGGCCAGCACCAACTCCATGCTGCACGCCCCAGGTCGCTGTGTGCCCCAGATTATCGGCACCTTGACGGGTCGCATCCCCGAGGTACTGCCCTCTCCTGGTCTTTCGCGGTCATTTCTTTCATATTATTTTTCTCAAGAAAATTTGAATATTCGTTAATAGTTAGCCAAGATGTTTAGCCATTATCATTTGTTTTTCATGATGAATGTTAATGCCTGTATTTTGGTTTCAGGAGCAGCACAGGTTGCTGTCACGCTACCAGGGCCTGGTGGTGAAACAGCTGGTGAGCCAGAACCAGGGGAAGAAGCAGGATAAGGGGGAAGGTGATGAGGGGCAGAACCCTGAGGAAGAAGCCGAAGCTATACGCAAGGAGCTAATGTCCTTGACTGCAGAGGTGAAAGATCTGGTTTTGTTGCAGAAGAAGACTCAAGTGACTGAAGAGTGAAGGACCTAAATAATGAAAAAGGATGAATAAATGAGAAAGGATGAATAAATAGAGAGATGAAATGTTAACGGTATTAAAAAGGAATGGCGCTGACCCCAAACGTTTAGACAGCAACAATGTTTTGTTTTTTTCTTGTGGCTCCGTACCCCGGCACTCTGGATCTAAAACACAAATGACTATGATTTTAAAGTGCTGCATATTACCATTAATTACAATGTATTTACATCCATACCGGGTAAATCAAGATGTTAAGAGATTATTTTAACAGGGAATGTTTTTTTTACAGTAAATGTTCTGATTGATTTCAATAGACTTTAGGGGGCGTGGTTCATCTGACTTGAATATATTACACTCATGAAAGGAAACCATCTGCATTTTCAGCCCATAGACATTTTTGTTTGTCAAATCTAATGTACTGGATCACAAAGCCACAGTAATACAGCATGTCTGTCCAAATTCGTCAGTTGACACTCAATGAGACTGATGTTTACACAGAACCATGTAATCTTCTCCTAAATGCCTGTCATTTTAAATTATTTACTGTTAATTCCTCGGTCCTTTGAGGGATGTGTCTGATGAAAAAAACTTAAATCCTCCTCAAAGTAATGTTATTATTTTCATGTGATAATTAAAACATACAAGTACACTCTTAGTTAATGAGTTTTTTTAGCGGGGTGGTTGTGGATTGTCACACAAAAAACATGTTGCTATTGAAATTGATATTCACTGAAATGTAAAAAAACAGGTGTTTATGCTAATGTTAATACTAGTATGCTAATGATAATATTTGCTACCAGAACATAGTGATCTATGCAAGAGTTTCAGCTATCTTTGTAACATAAGAGGCATCTATCTTTGAAAATGATCACTTGAACCTGTCAAGGATGATAATGCCATGTTTTTCATCAGGGATAGTCAGTGTTTAGTGGTTCGAAGCTGAATGTCAGGAAAAGAGATGGTGATGTTTAAGAAAAACACATACAACTCAGATGTAACCATGCAGCAGTGTTCTAAGTAATTCCTTGTCAGTATTCATCCATGCTCAGTGGACACATACTAAAAGCCCACGTGGCTGGCCGATAAACGCAGTGGATGCGGGAAGGGTGAGGAGGGACACATCACACACTACACAGGCATGTGCTGCAAATTACCATGGAAACAAGCAGACCCTACAGAAAGACATGCGCGTGGTGACTGGATTCTTCTTTCCGGTCTTCCAGAGAGGGTTCCTAACGCCTGCAAGAGCAATACTGTAAAATTTGTGATGTGTTTTAATCCATAGCAGGGGAGTTCCATTACTGAAGTCAATTTGCCATTTAGTTGCAGCTTGCAATTGACCTGTGAGCAATATGATAATGACTGACTGAAAACAGCTCAATTTATAAAATTACTTCCCTAGAGGCTAGTGCTGCACTACTCTGTTAATAGCTTGTATCCAGAAGTAAACATAATATCCATCAACTACATGTCGATATCACTGCTAGGTTATTGGCAGTAATGTAAAGTATAGGTGTGTTGTGTACCATACAGTTATTATTCCACTAAAAAGCTGTTTTTTACTGGACCTTTTTGTGGTTTCCCAACATTCAGTTCAGTGTCACATTAAAACGTAAAAGTGTGACTGTCTTCAAGTAACCTATAGTTTTGTATAAGGTTCATAGCAAAAATAAAATTAAAATTATAACATTAAAGGAATAGGGTCTTGTATTCTGGGCATCAGTGTACTTATCTGGACCTATACTGTGTTGTGCTTACCTCAGTCCTGGTCTACAAAACGGCACAGCTAGAAGCAACATAAAAAAACTAGGCCACAGCCTCGCAAGACACCTGCACTCGATCTTGACTCTGATGGTTGATAACAAGCTGTGCCTATTTTGGCTCAGTGATCACATTGTCACCTGCTTGATACACTGGCAATGTAAACATTCATATCGCTCTCCAGCTTTACACCAACATCTATTATTTGGCTGGAAATTGGCTGGTCATGCTGTCATTCTTCTTAAAGGGAGAAGCATTTAGCATCAGGGGAGTTTGAATATGTCATTTGAATAATAGCGTAGTAGGATCAGCCCATGTAAGCTAAACCAAACTAATCATGCTTACAATCTTCAAAAAGCGTTTCATCTGAGACATAGTGACTTGAAGTGTCACACACACAATGCAAATGCCCACACAGCAATTTAAATTAAATGATTTTCTCAACCACAAAAAAAATGACTTAAGCAGAACAATAGCCCATCCACTTTCTCTCTCTCTGTCTCTCTTCACCATCTCCTGAGACAACCCCAAGTTGCTGTTGCTTAGTAATAGTGTTCAGTGCTATGATTAAAGTGAGCTTCAAAGCTCGAGGCATACTCATTAGTCACTGCTGGCAGAATAATGAATTCCATAGAGAACACTGATTAAGAATACCATCGTTTTATATTCACATGGCTGAAAAGAATCACCTCAGTCCCAACTCTTTGTTAATTTGAATTACCTTTTTTACTATATTAAGCTGTCGGGGCATTAACCACAGAGGCCATCATCTCTTTGAGGTAAAATGTCCACATCTGAAATAAACTCCCTGACATTTATAGGTCTGGTATCCGCTAAAAGATACTGGGACCTTTTGACAACATCATTTACTTTCCCTCAATGTTGGAATGTGTCCACAGTGATTGGTGTCTTAGGTCAGCATTAAAAGCCATGGCTTTGAAATGCAGACACCTTCAAACAGCCTGTTTACTAACCATTACAGTCGCAGCAGGAGGAATATTCCAGTCTAAATCCCTCTAGTACATCAAACAGTTATGCACATAAACAGAATAGAACCTCATCGTCACAGCTCCTAATACGTCTCTCACTCCTCTCCATATTCATCACTGAATATCATTAGGTGTGATGGTTGAAACATAGATTTCTGGCATGGAAGTACCCAAAATGGAGGGACACTTATGTAAATAGCACAGTGGAAATGTTTCACCCACTTGTAACCTCTCAGGAAAAAAAGATGACAAGAAGTCAAGCCCTGAGTGAAAAGACTAGCCACCAGCAATTTGAACAGTGAATGAGACCTTTTCAGCATCAAAATATGGTCTCCAGGTCTTTGTTGTATTTTAATACCTTCTGTGGGGGCTGAAAACAGGACATTTTACCAAGAACAGTTCTGGTCACTCTGACATTAGTCGCTGGTCTGAAAAATAAAAATAACTAACAACCCTATGTGGGTGTTTTAACAGTGTCCTAAAATGAAAATAAATAATCCTATGACGCAGTCTTAACAAGGTAAGAAATGTCTACTTTTTATTACATTCAATAGAAGTACAGTACACTGAAATTGCACATTTTCACCAGATGTAGCAGCATTCTGACTGGCATAGACTAATCAATAGGCACATATAAAACAATCAAAGAAATACAAATGGCAACATTGTCGTGGCTTTTTTGTGACCATGTTTTAAGCCATTAAAAGAAAGCAATTAATTTACAGGCCTTGTAAACAAATTCTACACAGCTAAAAACCTACTGTTGTTGCCCGACAGCAATTACAACTCATGATTGAACTGGCAACCAACGATTGGATAGATGGTCAAACAGAAACCCAAGGCAATAAAGAGTACATGTTTCCAGTCCAGTGTTAAACCACAGAACGATGTTCGCCACAAACGTACACAGCACTTGGTCGGATGCGTCGCTTTGTGTGGCCTGGCAGCTGCGGGAGGAACTTGAAGTATTTGGGCATCAGATCAAGGCAGGCGTCGCGGAACTTCTTAATCCGCCAGTAGTAAATGAGGGGGTTGAGGGCCGACTTGAGGTAGCACAACCACAGGAGCCAGGTGCTGATTTCAAAGAAGTTGGTCTTGTGATAGAAACCACTGCTGAAGGTAGACACCAGGCTGTAGGCAGTGAAGGGCCCCCAGCACACCGTAAACACAGAGAAGAGGATGAGGATGGTGGTGAAGGCACGGGTCTTGAAGCTCATGTCTATGTTCATCTGGAAGGGCTTCTGCAGGCTCATCAGACCCAGCTTACTGGCCTGACTCAGGCAGATGCTATCCGAATGGCTGTGGATGCGGATGGCGTTGTGGCGGATAGTGTTCAGGATCCCCATGAACGTATACAGCATGACCATGAAGGGGACGAAAAAGAAGACCAGCATCAATATCAGCACATATGCATGGTAGCCGGGCTCACTGGTGTAGCCAAACACACACTGTGGAGCCCTGGAGGGGATCTGTAGGGAGGGATAACCTATAGCTAATGGGAAGGAGAAACACAGCGAGAGTCCCCAGGTGACCACAATGAGCACCTTGGCTCTGTGCGGGCTCAACTTGTCCTGTTTCTGCACTATAATGAGGAAACGATCTATGCTTATTATGAGCAGGATGGCCATGCCCTCTATGACAAAGAGCCAAAAGAACATGGAGGACACGCGACAGAAAACGTCTCCAAAGATCCAGCGCGTCGTGACCACCGTCACCAGTGCAAACGGCATGTTGAGGACGGCCAGCATCATGTCGGCAAACGCCAGGCTAGCCAACAGGATGTTGATGGCCGAGCGCATGGCCGAGCGCTGGTAGACCATAAGGCACACCACTACATTTCCGAGGAGGGCCACCAACAAGATGCAAACGATGGCTATGCAGAAGAAGACCTGGAGAGGTAGGGCGACACCCTGTACGCTTGCCTGGGTCTGAGTGGTTGCCGTGATAGTTTCTGGAGTGGCCCAGGAGCCATGAGAGGCATTTAGCGTTGAGATGTTTTCCATGACCCGGCTCCCCTAATGGTAGTGCACTGAAAGGTTCAGCAGACCCTTAACAAGGCAGCAGAGGTTGGTACTGTTAGTCTCCCCTGCTGCCAAAAAGGTAATGCTAGTGAAGCAAACCATTCTTCCCCAGGGTGACCAAGCCTCGCCACTGTAGCTCTCACAACAAACATGATGCTTGGGATGCAGATATTCCCTGCTAGGCGGAAGAGCAATCCTAAAGTAAACAGAGAAAAAGATACGTCAACACATGTAGGCTAGTTCAGATCTAACATACACTGTATTTCTCTCCTTTTTGTACATTTATCCTTGCTATGTAAAACATTTGCTAACATTTAATCAAGTCTCATTCACTACATTTGTCTCGTTAATAATCTCATATCGTTGAAGGATCATGATAACTCTTACTGTCTGGACAATTAGGCACATCAAAAGAAATTGAAAAAAAAATTTCGATAGCTTCCTTTCCTTTTATCTTCACTTGCTGTATACATGAATGAGACGGTAATCCAGAAATCCCCTCAAAGTTGGAAAAGAGGAAAGTCCATAGTAAATAAGACTCTTCCCTATGCTGCTTTCAAAACACACAAACTCTTAATATCCATTACTCTTTTGAGCAGTGATGGAAAAACTCGACAGACATTAATTGCAAAGTAATTTCTCCCTCCCTCTGGAGCATTTGGGAGCAAAATGAATTTAAAGATTTAATTATCTAGGTGTAGGATGGTCAGCAATAGGCCGTAAGACGTCACATAAGTTCGTCAAAATACTAAAGCATGTTGTAAAATCATACAGTAAGATGTCTATAGTAGTACAGGAATATTCTTTCTGATGCACTTTATGCTAAAGCACACAAGGCTTTTCCATGTTGGAATAAAAGGAAAGGTAAAGGAAGTACGCCCAGCTTCTTAATGTTCAGTGAAAGATTTGATAACACATTTCATGCTATGTGGGTTTTCTCAAACAATGGCAATGGTAGAAAGCCAATTTTCATCTGGGGACAACTCCACACCGCAATAAAATAGGTTATCACTTATATAAACACTGGGCACTCTTATTCTAGACCTGCTGGTATCATTTGGCTCCAGAGCAAATGTCAAACACTAAATGTTTTACTCATTTGGATGCTGAGCAACAGTATTGGTCTTTTGAAAGGCTGCTCTTACAACAATTTGTTTTTCCCTAGAATGAATGTGCCCTGTTTAGTTTCTCCATTAATGCAGTGTTTTCCGGCGTGCTGTCTCATTTCTATTTTTAGTCATGTGTGTCATGCAAGTTAAGGAGACAAAGAAATGCTGGGAATTACAGTGTTATCAAGGTAATGGCAAATTAAAATACGCCTTTTCCTGTGTTGTTTTGTGTTTTACCCACATGTTGCTAGAACCAAGCAAGACAGACAGACAGACAGATAGACAGACAGACAGACACAGACAAACAGGAAGAAAGAGAGGGGGGGAGACGGGGTAAAACAGATATTCAATTGATTGGATTCAGCAAATCTGTGGGTAATATACATATATCAAAAGTTTGATTGGGTGATCTACCACATGAATAGTTAACATTGTCAATGTGAACCAGAGTTTTCACTAATGAACCTCAGACCAAATAAGTCTAGTACAAACTGATCCTCCTCACATTACATCTCTCTATTTCTCTTTCTCTAGACTTAAAAAGATGTTTCGTCAAGGACACAGACAATGTTGTGCAAAGAACGCTTGTGACAGCCTTTCCCAAAGGAGGCATATTTTAGATATCCATTACACCCTATAGCTGGGCAACATAAAGCCAGCAGTTCATACTGTAGTCCTCATCCAAATAAACCATAGTAATTATTAAAAAGGGTCTGTACTAGGTACATTCTGACTCAATGATACCATGTTGAGTGCTGAGGCTTGCTGTGGCTCCTAGCAACAAGGATCAGCCATCTAGAATTTAGCTGGTCCTGGCATTTCACTATGCATAAAATACACTCAAGATTAAGAAGTCAGGACAGCACATTATACAATATACAGTCTGCATCATTACATCACCAACAAATTATAAACCTAATATTAGTAGGCCTAAAAAGTAATTAGGATCTTCGAAATGATATGTTTGGAGTATTATAAAGAAGACACTACATTGTAATAGGCCATGGTAGGCCTGTTCATACTTATTACAGTTCAATTACAAAATCAGTAGAGATTGTATGCAACAGTAAATGCACTGCATGTGCAGTAGGTGGGCTATATCCTTTAAAAAAATAGTAAAGACCTTCACCAAATAAATAACTCCAGTGAGAACACACACCATATATATAAAAAAACGTACAGACCACAGAGTTTAAATTAGTTCTCTCTTTTGAGAAAAAATGAAAATAAAACGTTTACCTTATTCATTCTCCAGTGTTGAATCAGAGCACAACAGCTGCAGTCTTGAAAAACGATTGAAGTGGTTTCAGTCCTTCAGGGGTGTATTTCATCAACCGTATGCATTTCCACTTCAAACTTTGAGGTGCAATAAATACCAAATAATTGTTATATCATTTGACAAGGGTGGTAATAAAACCACATACATATGTAAATGCGATCAACGGAGATGCCTCCCACACTATCGCAAATCTTGAAGTAAAATTCTCCTCAGTTCACTCTCGAATCACTCTCGCTTTGTCTCCATGTGCAGGTTATAAGAGAAACGAAATATGTTGTGCTAAAGTAACTACGTAATCCACAAAACATCTGATTCTCAAATTGGCGTTTGTGGCTCTATCTAGGTTTTGATGCGTTAAACATTGTCCACAGGATGCAGTCTTCGACGAGATAAATTATTGTTACAACGTTATGTTGCTCTGCTGTCTCGCTCTCGGTATAGTAGTTAATGGACACTCTAAACAGCCAGTCAGACGAGCAGAAACACTTCATCGGTACACCCATCAACTTCATTCTCCAATTGAAACGGCACAATAGATATTTGGGCGTTACTTTGGTTTGGTAGTGGGTGACCTACTAGGCACGTGCAATTGCACTCTGCTGTGACATTCTGGGTGATATACTTTATACATTTTAACAGTTTGGATTACACAAAATGTAACTGTATATGTTACTAACTTTATGTACTGATTGGTATAAAGCAAAGCATCATAAACTAAAGGAAGAATGTCTCTTGGATAGTAATTTAGCCTAAAAACGTATTTTTTATAATATAATCATGCGTGCGTAGCCTTCACAAGTGAAATTAAATATCTCTACCGCCTAACAATGACAACAGCCTGATTTCCATAGCAGGCAATGTTTTTCTAGCAATTTTATTTCACCGAATACAATATGAATGAAAACATTTGATTAATTTAGCAAACAGTCAAATGGTAAAGTGTGATTAGTATTATTTTGCTGTCCATTTTATTTCTTACACATTTATTACCCTTGCTTGGGCTAGCCTTGCATTGGAGATCAGGCATATTAAAGTCTGCATGGTCAGATGTCTAGCACCAAACTGAAAAAATCAGTCTTGCACTGAAGAATTTTTTTTAAATTTTGCATGAGGTAAAATGTTAGTTGTGCACAATAGCCTTTGAAGCTGAAATAGAATCGTCAACACAAAAATGCAAACTATATTCAACTAGTTGTGGCCACCATTTTTTTCACACCAGCTTACAAAAAAGGTTTGCTGCATTTTAATGTTTTTACACAAGGACAAAACAAACATGTATTCTATACATTAGGCAATGCATAATTTCACCATTCTCTCCACATCTCAAACATGTTGTGGAAAAGTTGACAACCGTGCCGTTGCAAATCTTTTTACGTTAATAAATAATCCATATACACTTGGCTGACATGCATACTTTTGGTCGGAAATGAAAAATCTTGGTCCTACGTGTCTTTTATTTGTTTGACCCTTTCCTTTGTCTTGGGTGGGATAATCTTAACCTCAAAAGGAACGAAAAACTCTACAAGAGCATTTGTGTCTTTTAAACTGAGAGAGTACTCCTGTGCAATCTTTTCTGATGTCCATGTTTGTGGGGCAAGTTTGTGATTGTTGAGGGCTTTAAGGGCCTCAACAATGGAGAGTTTGCCTTTGGGAACATCTGTTATTTCAGTGCCATAGTGGTACCCTGGTAGGCTGAACTTCAATTGCCTACGCTCTTCCACCTCCATCTTCTCAGTTAATTGTGCTGGAGCCTGTAGAAAATGAGAAAACATTACTACAACATAAAATCTCAATGACAGAGGTGGTGTGATATTGACCAGAGTTTCAAGAGAATATGCCAGGTTTCACAGCACTGTCTCACTAACCACCCAACAAACTTGTCAACAGATGATACTTGAAAGTTTTTATCACGTCAGTCCCAGGTGTTCCAATAATCACGCAATATCCCCTGCCTAATGATCGAGAAACTTAATAGCAGTTCTGGGCCACACATTTTGAATACTTACCTTAAATAATAGAGTCATTGAATTGTCTCTAGTCTATAAAAAGTATTTTACTCAATGTAAAGCAGCACTTGTTTAAAGGAAAATTAGTATCACAGCCAATTAAATCTGATCTGACAATACTTAAGACTGACTGACCTCCGGCTTGGGATCTTCGGATTCCACATACACGGACTTCAGCAGAGTGAGAAGTGGGTCGTTCCTTTTGTGGATTGCATTGGCTGTTTCGGTCACTGAAAACAGTTGAAAATATAAAACGTTAACGCACCAAATCAAGCACTCTTGAACAAATCTATGGTGACCGGCTGCAAGTCTTGAGTGTTACTCGAGCGTCCTAGAATGACCCCCTTGTAGCTTATGTTAGCATTAGCTGCATTGCACAAGTTTAATAACTAAGGTTTTCCAGCGCCGATACCACAGAAAAAAATAAGATTGCTCACCCTCAGTGGTTGGAATTGCTTCAACGTAACTGGAGTGTCGGGGTGCGGCTTCTGGCTTTTGTTTAGAAATCTCACGGTGTACCCGGTTTTCTAAGTTAAAATTTCTGAGCATACGTACTACGCGTGCCCCCATGTTTGACATAATGTTACAAGCAAAAACGGTGAGGTTTACACAATTCAACGGCAAGCGATAAGCTCAAAGATATATCCGTTATATAAATGTTAAGTTGTAGCGCCGCTCTGTGTTGGGAAGACAAAAAGCATTGATATAGACTAAAAGAACGTTACTTTCAGCAGATGGCATCCTTTCCTACTGTAACATCAGTGGTAGTTTTGGATATTGGATACAAGTTCATGAAAAAGTTATTTCTGGGGACAACTTAATTTTTATCTTTATTTCTATTATTAAAATGTGTGAAGATTGAGAATATACCCCGGAAGTGTTGTGAATTGTATTCAAAATGTTTGAATTGCATTCAAAATTTCACCAACTCTCCTTTCTGTTAGGCACATGCTTATGATCTTCTGCTCAAGCCTACTGAATAGCCACCTTTTCTATTTGTGTTTTAACCAATGTCCATTGTGTGTAAAAAAAAATCACAATTGTCACTCACTGAACAATTAAATCTTGTCAACTTGTAGTTGTGGTGCTTGTCTGTCCACAGGCGGAGGAGTAATGTGTCTAGACTGCCTTTACTTGCACATTGGCAGCATATATCTGGGAATGCAGTTAACTAACAGATGCAGATGCACTCAGGAATGAAAGCACAATCTTAGACACAAAGTATCAGGAACAGATGGTATGCCTTTGGAAACAATCATTAGCATTTTAGTCATTTACAATGAATAGCCTCATTCTGTATATTATGTAAACTGTGCATATCTGTAATCTCTTAGACTGTGTGAGTGATTAGGTCAGGGAGTAGAAACACACTTTCACTGCTGTCATTCCAAACACTAGAGTGGAAAAAAACAAAGCAACACACCATTGCTGCACAAATGTACTATGCACTTTAATTACAAAGAGTAAAAAATAATACCACAAAAATATATCTTGTTTTCACATATTTACATGTCTATGTAAGAGCTATTTTGGTGTGTCTATCCCGAGTACACCTCAGTTTTAGTGGCTAGCCATGAGTTCTTTAATATCAGGCAAGATTTCTCAAAATGTACATTTAGAACTTTACACAGACTCCATTCGTTCTACAGCTCCACAGAAGCTTATTATATCAGAAGTGGTCTGGCGTAATCTTGGTAATCTTTAAATTCCTATTTGGAATCAATCTTTGTTCTAGTAACCCATCACGTTGATTAGGCTCAGACTGAGGTGTGTGGTGCATTATTACCTATCATGAACGACAACAGTTCACTAGGTCTGTCCACAAACAATCCCCAATAACCCACTGGTGTCAACACTGTGTGTGCGAACAAGAGGAATAGAGGTACAGTAGGATAAAGCTGTCTATAAGAAGAATGGCATAAAAACATCTCTGCGTGTGCAGACTGCGGCCCCTCTGGAAGCGTGTCAATAAAACGGCCAGAAGCAGAAAGAATGTAGCTATGTTGAGGACGAGAAACAGTCTTATGTAAGAGGCTGTACTCGATAGATTTTCACTCCTCGCTGTGGCCACCATGTGGACCTCTTTAAACTTGCGGCCCTTTATGAAACCCCCCTTCCTGCCTTTGCGATTGTCCCCGTACTCTATAAAAGCCCGCGTGTCCCCATCACCCTCCTCGGGGCTCTCCTCATATATTCGCTTTGTAGTCCTTTGCCTCTCCTTTTTATCACTCACTTCAATCTGTGCAAAGATATCCGGCATGCCCTCTGAGAGCTTGTCCCCGATATTGACTTTCCTCCCACCTTTCCCCTTGCCCTGCTTTTTAGACATAGCAAACATTCTCTCAACGACCTCCTCCGTCTTCCTTTTGTCCGAGAACTGCAGGAGGCGCTCCGCAGTCTTCCGGAAGCTGGCCGTGTTGAGCACATGCCCCAGTATGTGCCTCTCCAGCTGCTGGAAGACGGGTTTGACGTGCTGAAGGTTGTCCTCCACCACATTGGCGTATTCCTCAACCTCCTCCGGGGAGCTCTCACTCACTCCTGCAGCCTTCTCAAACACTATCTTCTTCTGGTCGACTAGCACCATGGCAAACAGAGGCTTACTGGTCACCTCCCCAGTCAGCAGGTAGATGGTGTATGTGTGGTCCTTGGTGGACAGGTAGATGTCCACCCTCTGGGCATCCCCACGCAAGCTGAAGCTCTGGACATCTACTCCAGGCCCAAAGAAGATATAGGCCACTCTGCTGTGAGGGTATCTTAGTGGCATTGTCACATTCACATAGTTGGAGCCAGTGTAAGGGTATCCACTGGGGTAATTCCAGTAGCCTAACACCCCCTGGTCACTGAATCCCGTGTCATCCATCCAGAACATTTTATAGTCCTCCTCCCCGTGTCTCACAAAGGCTCCATGCACACCATCTATCTTGGCATCCTGAAAGGGCAGGTCTGTATTGTGGAAGAAGGCACTCATGGCCCTGGTGGGGCTGTCTGGCTCCAGATGAATGTGATCCACCAGGACCAGCAGCTGAGGGTGGAGGAGCAACAGGTTCCGCTGAAAGCTCCTGATCTTCAGGTCTGGATTGTAGGCCGAGTGACCCTCCCCGCGGATGAACACCATGCCCTGTCTCTCCAGCGCGGCCTCCACCCGTCCCTGAGCGTCAGCTGCAAGCCCCACCTTGTACTTCAGCCACTTGGAGTCACAGGCCTCGGTAACCTGACCGTCCCAGGGATTAAAGCAGCTCCCTGAGACCGCCGGCCCAAATAAAACTGCATTGTTGAGGAATGTGTATTTAGGTCCATACAACGCCTCAGTGATGAACGGCACGCCGTTGGGCGTAAAGGTGAAGGTGTTCTGGTCAGGGTGTTCGTGGCCCGCGTTAAAGTTCCTCCACCCTTTGATCCAATCTTTGTACTTGTTCCTGTGCACAATGTCAAAGATGGCTCTCCCCCCCAGTTTCCCCGACTTAAAGGAGAGAAAGGAGCGGTTGTTGTCGGCTGGTAGCGCACTGCCATATGTGACAACTCCCCAGTCCTCAAAGTGGTGGAGTCTTGGTGTACCAAAATCTGGAGGAGGCTTGGAGATTAGACCAGGGTCATACCTGCAGTGAAAAAAATAATTGGAGCGTTCATTTACAATACACATTCAGAAGTTCATGTATGTCATTGAGATTAATGTCAAATACATTAGCTTTGTCTGTAATGGCGGAATGCCACCTTTACTCATTAACTTCTAGCATATACAGGTACTTCCTACCATTGTTTGCTGCATAATTCCAGCACAGAGACACTCACCAAATGAATTCAGTGTGCAGTGTGCACCACCTCTGGCCCTTGCCAGCCTGCCCTGGACCCTCTACCACCCTGTTTTGATGGATCAGCTCCGCCAACCAGTTCCCACTGCCGTTGCGCATCACATAGCGGTCCAGGAACACGAGCTGGCTCTCTGGCCCATAGAACCAGTTGTAGTTGGAGTCGGCAATGGCTACCGTCCTCTGGAATCCTGGTGAGACAGAAAGGCATGGCCCAAAAGATCCATGTAGATTATTTTACACTTCAAATAGAGGGACTGCAATTGTGGCCATTCACAATGGTTTGTGGTAGTAACATTGAATATTAGTACCGTAAATCAAACTGCTACAATTATGTTATCTAAGGTCAGTAAAGATAAGGTTTTACAGTAACCAAAAATTACAACCAATATCTTATATTCTCAATATACCCTATGAGATCAACATAATGTACAAAATTTTTAACAGCTAATATTTCCTGGTTCTATAAATTTAGCTCACTGCTGAGAGCAATTCCAAATGCATGACATGTCCTTACTCTGAATTTAACCCCCAGTGAGATCAAAGAGAAATCAAATGTCTTTCAACTTTAAATTAAGACCTATCAACTGCAAGTACATATTCCATCACAATAAAATACATTTTTTAAATGTTTTCCCAGCATTAAAAAGTGATCACCCAGTCAAATCACCAAAGTAAGAATCACAGCAAAAAAAAAAAAAAAACAGTCATCTTGAAAAGTAGGTATACCTAGTTTACATTACATTAAATAGCCTCCCCTCTCCACCGTCTGGCCACATCAATTCATACATAGAGGCATTGCAAGCCATCAACCAGGTTGCTAAGGAGGCTGTTTGTGAATAAACTAGCCTTGTCTAGGTGAGAAAGCTGGCATTGTCGGCTCAGGTCTTTGGCTCTCCAGCCTTGCCTTTAATTAGAGCGGCTCTCTGAATGTAGAGGCGCTGCCAAGTCACAATACACAAACTGTTAGCAGAGGGCTGTGAAATGTCCAGGTCTGACCTGGGGGGCCCTGCCTTCACTCCTGGCCTCCCCCTGACCTTCAGTCCAGCGTTTCAGGGCAGTTAGGAGAGGAAGGTAACCCAGAAAGCCCTTTAGCCGCACAGTTTTGACAGGCATCCAGGGAGGGAATAACTGCATGCATGCATGCCCCTTATCAGGACCCCAGAATAGTCACTCTTCCAATGTTGAGGTATTTCCCTGGGGGTATTATTTCAAGCCTAATTTACTATGACATTTTGGCAACACTGGCAGCGAGTTTTCTGGCTAGGCGTTAAAGCCAGAAATCACAAAATAAACGCTTGTTCACAACTAGTTTCTAGCAGACTAACATATCACTCTAATATGTAGTTGTAACATGTAGCATGTAGCAATACAAGAAAACATCTCAAAGTCAAGACCGTATTCTAAAAGTGTCATGACGTTTTACCCGGCAGGAGGGTTCTGTAAAGGAAGGCAAAGTGCTTGAGGAGCCAGGGGTGGTCAAAGTGGCCGATGGCAAAGTGCCGCTGCACCAGGAACATGTACTGGAACAGAGAGCGGGTGGTGTAGGTCCCGTAGGCTACGCCCTCGTACAGCGAGCCGTCTGTCACGTCCTGTAGGAGCACCATGGACTTCTCCATGATGGCCAGGACCTGCTTGGTCCACAGGTATGCTTCCTGAAGGTAGCCTGTGGGGGGACATAGGTTAGCTTAACTGGCAGACAGGGCAGCCAGTACTTTTCTCTGTAGTCATATATAGCAACATCTTGGTAAATTATTTGTGACCCATGTTGTCTTCTGAAGAGCCAACCCCCTTAAACGCACAATTACTATTTACTTTATTAGTAGTAACTATTTACCTGTAATTTAATATAACGCAATAACTATATACTTCACAGTAAATTTCCAAAATGATGTCCATTACAGGAAGACTTTGTATATGAGAAAAAGAACGACTTGTTTACTACTAGAAGATGTGAATGAATTATGTGAGTCTCTATGGAAACTAGGATGCTGCTGTGCCAGGCTCATGTATAGCCTCTTCTTCCTCTCTCACTTACACTGGAACACACCATTTACTATAAATACAAGCGGCCACATAAACACTCCGACCACAGTCCATTGAGGAGTCTCAGTCCATCAATGGTAGCTGGCTACAAACCGAGCCAGTGGACTGGATCTCCCACACACTGACAGACTAGTGTTTGGTTAAGGCTTGGCCCCCAGTGGCCTGACCAGAGCAGGTATTTACCATCAAATAGGAACTCCTGGTGTACAAACGTCACATTTACATAAACAGTGTATTACACCATGCGAATACACTGCACTTCCATGATGCGGGTTTAAACGCAATGTGCAGACTCTTTTTTAAATCTAAGACAAGAATGTAAATACCTGCACATGAATGCAATAGGCCTACATAAATTGTGGTAGGCAAAGGAGACAGATTGTAGAGAAATAATACATTCCTTGCAGTTATTAATAATAATGAATTACAATGAATTACCCAATATTTTCAAATGTTCAACCCCAACACACAACTAATCTAGTTGAGACAAATGCCTCAAAAATCTGCACGTGCAAATCACACACAATTTGTAAAAGTAAGACTCCATCCTCCTTGGAGCCTAATTATGTGCCTAGTTTACCTAATGACTAGTCAAAGGGATAATGCTGTTGTCATGCCGAGGGCTTATACAGGCCTTCTCTCCTGCTGTTAGCGATGCATGCTGTTAGCTCCAGTGGGTTGAAAACCTCATCAGCCCACATTAGTTTTTCCCATGTTCAATGCTGGGAACGGGCCCATTGACTAACTACTCAGAGCACAAGGATGCTGTGGTCCCCTCCAGAGGAATGTGACAGGTCAAAGGCTTTACTAATTTTACAGAGCTGTCTAGTCCGCCTTGAACTTCCTGCTTGTGGTCACAGTTGACAATTTAGAGGCAACATTTATTTAGTCTATTTTAAGCTGTAAGTTAAACAACATGACATTAGGTGTTCAATCCAATTCAATCCAGTTTCAGATACATCTTGTTTGAGGCTACTTAAGTTATTCTACAACTTGCTTTGAGACCGCAAAAGAGGCACCAGGATGGCCACAAGGAAGACGTCTCCAATAGATAAATAACCACTGATCAACTCACAGACAAGGCAGACAATGTTTCTTATTAGGAGCTTAGCCAACAGGCACCAACATGCAGGTAACTGCACCAGGAATGTACTTATCCTCTCCTCTGAGCATTCGAGTCATATACTCAACTGATGGACGGAGTTATCAATTGCCACCACTTCTCAACAGAAATGTATAATAAAGTATGCTTATAAATGCTTGGGGATGTAAACTTATCTAATGCACTTTCATATCGGACGTAGATATGAATGTCTATGCCTGTCGGTGGAACGCAATGGCTCTCAAGAAAAATAAAGTCTTAAATTAAATCCAATATTCGTTAAATTGATTTTTGACTGCACTTTCTTTGCAAATTGTCCATACATTTTGAACTCATTATGAAACAATAATTGCACGTAATTATGTGTTTTTGAAAAGATCATAAAATAGGGGTGCATCCCTGGTGTCCTGGCAAAATCTATCATGGCCATTTGGCCACCTAATCCACCCCTCAGCCCCAATTAGCTAATCTATCCCCTATCCTGCCCCTTGTGGCTCCTCAGCTTGTCTTTAAACTGATGTGTGGTTAGCAAATCTGGCAAAAGAAAATGCCGTGGTATCACCCAGGTGGATGCTATACACATTTTCAACTTAATTGTGAGTCTCCCCAAATAGTGTAAAAATATAATTATGAATAATAAATGGGAACAATTTCACAATTAATTCTAATAGGAGTTACATGACAATACTTTTGAAGTAGGTTTAGTATTTACTACTACTACTGAATTTAAACAAAACAATCAAACCACATGTTGTAATTCTATAAATAAGATTGTTGCCACTGATCTAAAGCGTAGAACGATCATCCCTGCATGAAGTCTGCTTGTAAAAGGTCCTACTTAAAAACAGGCAGGTTGGCAGAAAATAATGCAGCAGCCAACTGTTAGTAGGTCCTTTTCCAAGGGAGCTGGAGACACACCACAAGTTGAACCCAAACTGAAAAAAAGTGGAACAGAGTCTGCTAGGTCCTTCTTTTTGCTTCTTTCTGCTCCTTATTATATAAATAAAGAAAACCACTGTGACCACAATGATCTCCATAAGCCTTCAGACATTTTTCTAATAGGTCCTGCTCCTTACCAGCAAAGTAAACAAACCAAATTGTGCAACATGGGATTGCTAGGAAGTTCAACTTTATATCGCCACTCCGCATTTATTGTCTACCATTCAAAATGTTTTCATAGAAACATAAGAAGGAACCATTTAAAAACACAAACTATACACGTTTTATTTTTAAATGTTAAAATAGTTCGTTTTACAAGAGAACCACTGGAATGAAAGCCTCTTTGCACTGTGTTGGGGCCGCGTGTGTATAGTCTCTGCCCGAGAAACAATTATGAGGGATTAAGTGCTAAACTATGGAGGATAACCCTGGGGTGACTGCACTGAAATTCCAGTCAAGAATGTTTCTCCCCTTAGGGAACTTATGGCTGGCACAAGCCCTCCCAGAGGACGCTATCTCTCCCATGTCACATTGGGCGGAAATTGACTCATTAGATGTAAACCATATGGGACTTAAATTACAGGGGATGGGATAGGAAGATATTCAAATTGCCTGAAAACTAAGAAATGTAAGCTGGGAATTTCTCTTTGTGTTTCTGATGGTGTGCTACCCGAGCTCCTACTCTCACAAATAGAAATAAAGAGGGACAAAGTGTGCACTAGTGAAAGCGTGATTCACCTTGGGCCATGTAGACGAGACTACCTGTGAGCAGAGCTACACAGTTGGTGGGCTGGTGATTATGCAAGTACTGGAAGCCCCAGCCACGGACGTAGGACTTTTCATACATCTGTCGCGTTGCGTTTCCAATGACTTGGAGGAAGCGCTCCTGCTGCACTTTGCTCAGGTACTCGTACAGGAAGTCATAGGCTGTGGCAAAGCCGACCAGGGAATGGGCGAGAGGAACCTCGTCCCAGGGAGCATCCTTGACCAACCTGCAACACAGACAGCACCACAGTTTTTGGTAATGTGTCTTTGTCTGACTTATAGCTATCTAAGCATATAAGAAGAATAAAGGGAAAGATGTATCATGAAAATTATAGAACTTTTTCTTCTCTGAAGCTTTGAAGCCTTTAATCATCCCTTAAATGCTTTGTTTACTTTCAAACCAAAAAACAAGTAAGACAGCGTTTTAATTATGCTGTAAGAACATTAAGAACATGTCCTACTGTGTTAAGTGTATAAAAGTGCATCATGTGCAAATTCCCCCTAATTTAAAAGCACTTTAAACCTCTGACTTTATAGCGTTCTAAGAAAACATACCCAGGTGTCCTTTTGAGTTAGAAAGCTACAACCAAAACTATTATGCTTTCCTTTTATACTGGACTTTTATAGTTAATCTCAGATATGATTGTATCATAGTAACACAAATTTAACCCAGAACACTGTAATACATTCATGTTAGAAAAGATCATTGTTGAAATTTACTTGACTCGACAGTTATAAATGTAAACTTACTCGCCTGCAAACTGTCAAAGCAGCTATTCTCATTTAATTTCACTTCTTATTTCACATTATTACACAAATATCAAAGACATATTTCTACCTTTTGGCCTATATTCATACAGTTTTGTAACTAATACATAATGTCCATGTGTAATGTGTCAATAAGCAGCAGAAATTCATTTGAAATGTGCTTATTTCTAACATTGGGTGAACACAAGCAAGGAAATGGGATTTGACTGCTAATGTATGCGTTTAAAAGGATATAGTGTATACTGTGTTTTTATTAGAGAGTGGATTTCGCCAACAGCATTTATAATACTGTAAAAGATACTAGTTATTTAAAATATCTAAAAGGAATTTCCATCTCCTATACTGTATATTACATTTAGCCAAAACACACAAAGCTCTCCTCTGTATGTTTGGACATGGACTGTATAAAACCAAGCTAACCATTGACCAGTAGACCACAGACTGGAGTTTCCCCGTCAAAATATGGTTCACTTCTACAAGTTGTCAGCGACGTAAATTGAAGGTCATGGAGACCACAGTTGACTGATTGCTGGAGCCACTTTCAAGGAATCCTGTGAAGTTCAGGAACCATAATACAAGTGTGGGCTAGGACAAAACTCACATTGAGTGTTTAAATGTGTAAACACTTGCCTAGTGTTTTTTTTTTCCTAACGTGTGGCACACACATTAATAGAGTGAGAAATGTTTGCAATTTGCAGCAGACCTCGGCTTCGTGTGCAGCATAACCCTTAAACTGATCCTGAGAAACAAGATATTATTTTGCCTGTTCAAAGGGCAACTAGAATGCAGCAGCTGAAGTCTACACAGAGATTTAAAACAGTGAAGCTGAGCTAAAACCTATTTCTGAAGAAGAAACTAAATGCTATTCTGACAATGTGCTAAATAAAGGGCTTAGGTGTCATCACTTCAGAAATAGCAATGTTTACCGCAACCTTCATTCATGTGTTAAAAACTCTATTCTAAAAAGTCTATTCCCCTTAGCAGCTACTGAAGATGTTTATATAATCATTTTTTATGCAGTGAATTTGACTGCTTATGTATCACATAATTAATCACATTGGAGACATAATTGATAGTTTCATTCATTGTTAAATTGTCATGACTTGCACAACCTTACTGTAGCCAAGCCCATAAGGCATTCAGTAAAGGATAGCGCAAAACAGCATTTAGATAGGGTTATGTGGGAACATCCTCTGGCGTCCCCTCACTCCTAAACCAAGCTACTCCATCACACTGCAGTCGGCCATTCAGCTCACATCTGAACATTTCATTTCCTTTGAACGTGGACATGCTCAGCAATGAATTCAAACAGCTGCTAAACATATTTCCTGGACCACAGGCTCATCGTATCAGAATGCATCTTATCCAGCTCTGGCCAAGAAGAAAATCTGAATTCTGAAACACTAAACAAAAATTTTTTTTTTGAGGGGGGGAGCTAACATTACTTACACGTGTGGGCACACGCAGGGAAGAGAAATACAGATATCAGAAACCATCTGTTAAATATATAATTCGTAACACAAAAACAACTACTACTAACATTACTAATCTCACAACCGAATAGGTGTGTTTGTGTACTCAGGAAAATGGGAAATTAGCATTCAGAGTATGCTGTTATATAACATTTGAAGAGAAGAGGAACAAAGGTAGAAAGTATACCAACTAGGCTGAGCTGCCATCCTCTCCATGTAGTCTCTGGCCAGGTCCAGTGCCCCGGCCCGGTGTGGGTAGAGCAGGCAGAACATTGACAGCACACCCAGGTTGTTTCCATACACCTCGTTCCAGCGTGCACTGAATTCAGCAGGGCTCCATGGGGGCAGGTACTCCTCAGGGTGCTCCAACATGGCTTCACCAGCTTCTCGGATCCTCCCGGCCATGTCCCGGTGGGTCCCGGCGGCAGAGGCCTGCAACTCCTCCACGTCCCCCTGTCCAAAGTACAGCATGGGATGCCCATCGTAGTTTCCTCCCATGAAGGGGATCCCTCCGCTGGGGTCCACTTCCGCTGCTGCCGGGGCCATCAGGGTCCACAGCAGACTTATGAAGAACACTGTGGGGGCCCCACGGGTGTAGGTTCTCATCCTCACATTAGAGAGAGGGCCGTGGCATTGCCGAAGGAGCTGAGCTGAGAAGGAGAGGGGAGAAGAAAAGGATTTGACAAAGCCAGCCCATATTCTACTCAGCTTTTTCTTACAAAGCCCCTGCATTCCATGAATAATTGGATACAGCTGTTTGCCTGATCACTCTAGCTTTCCCTACAGTTCTATGAGGGTTTGAAGCGGCAACCAACTGGGACAACTTACAATCACACACATGTCCACCGTCTCTGTTCAAAGAAGCTTCAGATTATTAATGATCAACAGACTTTGGTTTATGTGTTTCTCTGTGTGTAAGGGTGTCGTTTTACAACGACCACAGGTTTATCAAAAATCTGGATGATGTGATGACTAAAAGGAAATGAAATTCATAACTATATTTCAGAACTCAGGTTTGATAGTGACAATGAATAAACAAGTCTAACAATGTGTTGGAAATTACCCCATATAAAGGACAATTTCCTAAGTTTAAGTAAAAAAAGTAAAACTTCCAAGGAAATAAACTTTATTATCGTTTCCTTAAAGTTGTGCCGTTTCTGGAGGACCATCGTGCTGTAAACTTATCGTGTGCAATCATTGTAAATGGATAATCGGTTTGGGTTTGAATTTCCAATAAATAACTATTTCAGAGAGGTCAGTGTAAGGTCAGGGCTTCGGTGGAAACTTACACAAGACATGAGCCTAATCATTTATCAGAACACTTAAGCATACTGTGAGTGGTATGTATCTCACAGTGTTATTTTCCGTTTATATTCCACCCCTTGACACTAAAAGTGTAAAACTGAAACACACAAAAAAAATTATGTAAAAAATAATACGCAAAATATAAGAAAATCAATCTACCACTCCTTCAGCTTAACTTGGACTCGAGCTGTTACTGAGCAAAATGTAACAAAACATCTATTATTTTCAATTCTCAATTCATCCAAAAGTTTAACGGTGTCTAATTAGTCATCATAGACATCCCTTAGTATGTACTAACACGTAGACAAAACAAGTAAAATAATTGAACAAAAAAAAGGTTTCCAGCAATCACCTATGATACAACATCAGAACACATTTCTAGTCAATCCATAGGTATATAGGAACAACTAACATTTGCTAAATAAAGACTATCAAATATGTCCCAACCACCCCTTGTGGAATGGATGCCCTCTTCATGTAGACATTTAGAAAGTGTGCTCCTGTGTGTCACGACTCTGCTAAGGTTGTCTCACTCAAGCAGGATTAAAGTGCAGCACTCTCTGCCCTCAAAGTGACTCACACCGCCTTCTGCCTCCAGCAGATAGTCCAGGCCAAGTATGTTCTGTAGAGCCACAAGGCAGGCTGCCTGGTTCCAGCATATGTGGTGGTTACTGACCGTGCCAACAACCATTGGATAACAGTGCCAGCAAACTGATACATTCTGAGCTTTTTTTTCATCATTCTCATTTTGTTGTACTTGTTTGTCCCGTGTCAGCATACACTTGTTAGCCTGTTATATCCATTCGCTGATGATAGTATGACAAATGTCAAATTTCAAGGTTTACAGGGCTGGACCCTGAACGCTCTCAAAACCGAATTGCCAATCATTTGATTCATTTGGAAAGGATATACATTTCAGAGTGTATGCGGCCTCAAGTGTCCAAAACAGGCATGAGCCAACATGCGGCCACCTGTCTATGGCAGGTAAGCAGCTTTGCAGATCCTCCAGTCAGGCTCCTGGTACAATGGGGCACTGCGTCTGTTCTAGTGATGCGCGGACCGCTGATAATTACAATGTAATTTTGTTTCATTTTATTTAGTTATTTTATATAATTTTATATTTAACTGCAATCTGTGCATCACTAGTCTGTACCTATATGTGGAGAGACTGAGCCCTATTGAAGAACTGTCAATTAGCTGAAAGTTCTTCAAAGGTTGGAGTAAGTCTCCCAGGTCAATGTTAGTATGTGTAGTTCGATGTTTCTTTTGACAGGCCATTGAGGGGTTGTAACCTATTACAAATGAGTTTTTTTTTCCATGATCTTACTGCGTCTCTTGGCAATAACATTGTGAAATCCCATTTGGAAGTGATTTAAAAGATGTCTAGACACTGGTCCATTCTTATTTCACCCTTTCTTGTTTTGCACCAATAGGCTTATTTACAAACGTGCATCATTACAGTTTTTCACAATCACTCATCATCAGTGGCCTAAATCCATTTGTCAAATCATTAACCCTTTTGTCAAAACCTTAAACAAGTTTAGGTAGTTAGACACAATTAGCAAAACCCTTATCACTCTCTAAAACACAATTCACGCTGTGATTCACTAGTGTGACAAAATGGTAAAAACTGGTGTCAAAAGTTAAACACAACTTCAACACAATTGTCATCGTTAAAACACAACGACTCAAAATACTTCACACTTGCTTCAAATTGTGTAATCAATCCAATTGTATAAGACAGAATACAGTTTTTCACAATTGCAGAACACATTTCTTCAAACCTTCACCCATTTTCTCAAAACTTACATGTAAGACAAATCCAAATCTTCAAAAACAGTCATTTCTGATGAAATTCAATGGTCTCTTGGAGGATCTCACCCCTACTGGAAATTGGGGCAACTGTGAAAGACGTGATGCTGAGGCAGAAATACAGTAATCTCTCATTGACTTTGATTTTGCAGTTGCAAAATAGTTTGGAGAGTACTGTAATGTGCTATTCATTTACTGTAGTTGTCTTTGTTCTTTGGGTTTACTGTATTTTTTTGCAAGAGCTGAATATACAGATATTCAATACTGTATTACGTACTTGCAGTATTTACAGTATACAGTACAATACATTAACTGCACTAAGTTGTGATAACTATACTATACTTTTGTTTTTGCAAAATGCGTTTACAATGTGCAAAAAAAAGAAAAACTTACTAACTACAAAAACTAACTTTATGCCCTGGACGCTGTGTTCTCCATTTTCTGATGTTGTGTCTAATAAATGCTCCGTGTTTGTTATATTTTGACTGGCTGTGTTTAGAATATGAAATAATTTTTTGATTTCTGCCAGAAAAATCAGGGGTTATGTGAATGTAGTTTGAATATTTCGATTTGTGTTTAAAGTTTTGAGAAAATGGGGGAAGGTTTCAAAAATGGGTTTTAACAATTGTGAAAAACTGTAATAGGCATATGAGTAAAGAGTACCGTAGAATTGTGTATTAGTACAGTAGAATTGTGGATGTACTAGATGTTGTGTCTTCTTTTTCATTTCAGTATAATCAACACTTTGCAAGATCTGACACATGACCTAAAAAGGCTTCATATTCCCGAGGAAAAACACTGTGTGGACATAAAGCCAAAGGTGAACCTTTTGCCTAGAAAAAAACAAGATTAATGGGGTAGTGCCTTCCAGATGTGGCCCATTGTTTCTATTTAACCAAAAGTGGCTTTAGATAAAACAATGCAAATGTTTAGCCGAATTTATTTGGTTACAGTTTACTACAATCGGCCTCAGAACCTTTGTGGTCCTCTTTCAAACCTTAGACACAACACTTCAGCAAAAGTAATGACAAGGGCCTGCATAGGCCTACTGTAAATCCTGGAAACATTGTCTGGAACAGTAGTACATGGGACAATAGAAACCGTGTCTGATAACGGATCGTGAAAAAATATTACATAAATAGATAATGTGGTTCATCTTCAACAGTAATTGGTGGAAATGGGTCTCTTTACCCTAGAACTTTAATAATCTATGGAATGTTATTTATCAGTTTTCATAATGCAATGCATTAGGAGTATTAAATGGCAATGCATTGATGCTGTTTGATGTAATTTCGCACTCTTGATTTCTGTTCAATTAGAAAATTGTCTTGACTTAATTATATCCAAGCAATTGGATTGCATTTTGATGATCTGTTCTGAGATTTGAGTCCATAGTTTTAAAAAACTAGTTCAGAAATTAGTGTAAAAATGTAGGCTAATATAGGCAATAACAGTGATGATAAAAACGACTTTTCAAAAGTCAACATTAGATGGACCAAGTAAAAAAATATTTGCAACAAGAAAAGAAAAGCAGACTATCACAAATATCTAATAACCGACAGTTTACCAAAATGTCTCTTTAATTTAAATCAGGACAAGTCCATTGTACGACAAACCCCTCAGAGCAAGTATGGCAATCCCAAAATTACAGAGCTTTGAGTTATGTAAACACACACACACACACACACACACACACACAAACGTCATCGTATACCCGCACGAGTAATTACAACAATCTAATTTAATGTCCGAAGCAATTGCATTGTACTAGAGCAGAATCTTTGTGCCTAATGTTTCCTCATCTTCTCCGGTTACCATTCGTTTCCCTCAATCACGTGAAAGATCTGTTTGACTAACCCAATAATTTATGAGACATCAACCAAGGTGATCTCCTAAATAACATTTTCAGCGTTGTTATTTGCTGCAATTTGACAGTTTGTTCTATCACATTAAGTGTCAAGCATGAAAATAGTTCGATCCTTTTTTTAAGTGTAGTTAATTATATAAAGCAGCATAACATACCAAGTATACGATATCATCAATAAACTATAGAATACGAAATCAATGTATTCGTGAAAGGCTTGCAAAAGTTACTTTAACCTACCTGTCAAAACCAGTAGTCGCGGATATTATCCGGTCTACTTGTTCGATACATGTTCTTGATTGTCCAAATAATAATCCTCGCACCATTAATCGATCATTTTTCACTTTTTTAAGTGGTGAACAAAGTTACTCAGTTCTCATAGGAAAAAACTTGTGATTCTGGGCTAAACGTCATGCTGGCGTATGAGGAGGGGCAGTTTGAGAAAGTGACTTAAAGGAGACAGAATTATATTGGCTGGTTGTACACTCCCACCACCATCCAGGTAGCAGAACTACACAACAAAATATAGACAAGCAGAGATAGATACAATCGATATTGTAAATCTATCATGATAGAAGCGGTACAGTTACACTCAAGGCATTGGATATAATACAAAATTGTAGAACATTTTTATTTCATAGACAGTACAATAAACACTTTCCTGTGCTTTCAAGATCACTAATGGATTTAACATAAGGCAAATGAGCATGTCAAAGTCTTCAAATTAGACAAGTAAATGAGGTACAATCACTATAATTGCTTTGCATTTAACAACACAGCTAGCATAAATAAAAACTTTGGCTGATTAAGGATTCCTGTCCCTTTATCAGCTAATAAACAAAATAAACATATTTTAGGACTAGGGTTCTTATCACTACAAAATGACTTTTAATATGCAAACAATATAACCATTCAGCAGTCGGTTATAGCATTACAAACTGGTACTGCATATGAAGCATAAGTATTCCACATTTTTACACAATCACTCGAAAGAGCAAATTTCACTGCTGCACCAAAAAAAAAACGGAGAAAATACAGTAACACAGTCTTCGCCGTTCAATAGTAGTTTACATAGGGGAAGAAATATATTTATTGTGTCTTTTACAAAGGCAACACAGGACAATTTTGTTCCTTTTCAAGAAAATTGTCCTTAATGGCACCTTCCTTAAATCTGACACAGGGGAACGATTAGACCTTGAACAAAATATTACAATGAATTAAATACATAGGGTATAACAGAAACACATGATAACACATACCAGTGTATTACATATATATGAATACAGACAATACCATTTGTACTGGACAAAATGGATTATCAAGACGTTATCTACATGGTCAAATATTCCAAATCAAGTTGGAACCAATTTAAACAAATCACGTTATTGAGGTAATCACTTAAGGATATTGAGACAACAACAATTTCCTGGGCTGAAAAAGTTTAGAACACATAAACTACAAACAGGAAACTTACATTGAAGTCTGTAGGTTTTGGAATTGAAACGGAACTGCAACACCAATTACCTGCCTAGATTTCAAAAGAGAGGGCTTCACATACAACCATTACTATGTATATTACACTGTCTTTATCATGAATGTATGCTGACACCCACACGCACGCATACATTTTGGCAAGTCATATTTCAACATATACAGTACAACATACCACAAAACAACAATCAGATGTAGGGCGGATTACAGAAATACTCTGGCTTACATTCACATGATTTCTCTACATGGACGTGTGATTCCCGTGCTTCAGAGGTGGACTGGTTCAGTATTGGAACTACAGGCAGAACGGAGGCACATGCCTCTCCTGAGGCCGAGGAGAAGGGACCAATCTTAGGAGTGACTCTGGCACAACTTCAGCAGGGTATCTGGAGGCCTAGGGTAGTAGCCAGTGGTGCATGGCATGTTGGGGGAAAACCTGGCGAACTTGAAGTCCAGCGGGAGGTCTATGGAGTGCAGAGAAGGGTTAATTTGTTTCGAGTGACTTGCAGAACCAATAAAAAACATTTAAAACATTACATACAAATCAATAAACAAACATAAGTTTTATGATTATTAAGAAAAAATAAGAAAAGAAATCTGCTATCCCAGTCTTTAGTCAAATCTTTCTATCAATAGCAAGTTCAACTATTACCTAGTGGGGTTCTGTTCTGCAAACAAAACAATAGATGATCAGCAAAAGATGATCAACTTCTACTTCTATTATGAGCTTGAATATCAATATCTTCAAATGCCTGTTCAATGTTTTTGACCTAGTCCAGGGCTTTTTACCAGCCTGATGTCTACACCTTATGAGAGAGCGTTGTATACTATGGTACCTGCTATTGATTCCACACTGGGAATGGCCATGGTGCTGTATTTGTGGATGCTGTGGCAGCACCAGGTCAGCCTCTGATTCTCCTGCTCCCCATCCACACTCCTATGCGCGTCCACAAAGTAGGACCCCCACTGCTCTGATGGTTCAGAGGGTGCTTTCATTCCCTGGTCCTGAAAAATAAGTGTGTAAATTATTTAACATATCGGACTGTCGCTAAGACATATACTATACTACATATAGTATTCGTGTTGCAATGGGTTAAGCCACGTGACGTCATTATACAGTTCGGGAGTTCGGAATGTAACACTTTTTAGCCCCAACCAGCCAGACAACGAGTAGCAAAACATTTCAGTACCAAACATTGTCTTTTTTTTAACCAATGTTATGTCTGGTAGACTGAGGTGACCAGCCAGTCGACCATTTGAGTTCACTTTCATAAAAGGTGTGCTTGCGACATGCCGAGTTATTGCATACATACATTTACACGTCACATATTTTGAAGAATACTATTTTAAACTGGTACTAATTACAACATATTAAAATCTGTATTTTAAATGCGACAAGTTTTGATTTTTTAATTTTTATTCCATTTAGTCACCATTTCCAAGAAACTGTCTTGTTTCTCCGCTGCACTGATATGTGACACAGATCTGCTGCTTAACGTTCTGATAAGAAGTTATATAAGTGTTGCACAATACATATATAAACTCAGAATCTGCCAAACTATTGAATTGAGTAATTCTTGAGTGAAATGAGTCATTCATTTCAGTTTGTTAATGCTTACTAGTTTCCCCTCAGGGGTTTCAGTGTAGATGAATAAGCAAAAAAAAAAGAGAATAAAGGAAAGGCTAGAAAAGAGGAAATGTGTCCACCAAAATAGCTTTGTGCTCCTCAGTTTTTGTCAGGGACAATACATTTTGGTTAGAATCCAGGAGGGTCTATCCTGGATATATCTGTCCGGGAAGGGTCTATCTGTCCTGCTAACAGATATGCTAACTCGTCTTCTCCGTTTCTGGAACACATCCTGGAGCCTGGTACCCCGGGAGGAAGTCACTCTGCTTAGCTTCAGCCTTTTAGCAGCCAGGCCAAGGGCTGGTCAGTGCAGCACTCGCTGATATTGCATACTGGTAGGCAGGAACTATTTACTGTCTCCTTCCAAGCTGCTTCTTCACATGACTTTCACATGAAGTTTTTACACTTAAAAGTTCTCCTCCCTCCCATGACTGTATATTGTACCTTTTAGCAAACGCACTTTGAAGTCAACCTGCTGGAACATGTCTAGGTGAACAGGTTTCTCTGTTGTTTCAGAAATTAATCTTATCAATTCAACCATCAAGGCATACTTGCAACACTACACTCACTCCAATACTTTTTCATAATGCTTTGCACTTTTCTGAAATGTGCACAGTGCAGACAGACACACTCACACACAAACACACACTACCACATATTTGAAAGAAGGCTATATTGTGATACTGAGGCAAAATATGGGGGAGGGAGATTCTTAGAAGCAGGGGGAAGGTGGGCCCGTGTGCTAAGCAGAAACAGCTGCTTGTGTGAACCCACCTCAAACTTTCCCTTCTTCTCCAGAGGCTCCAATTGGGCTTCGTTTGATTTTGCTGCCTCGCTCTTCGGGACGCCCTCTCCCTCCATTTCCTCAGAAATCATCACAGTCTCCCAGCTCCCAAAGCTGGTAGCTGGGAACATGTCCGACCGCATGCTATCCCCAAAGTACACCACCTGTCAAGAGAGAAGATAGAACAATGGGGGTATTTATCTAAGCGACTGTTGACTGTTCCAAGTTTATCTTTTGGAGTAGACATTATTCATAGCTGATTTGTCAAGTTAAGCACTGTAAGAAAATAGAAATCTAGCTGGATTATTTTCTAGAGAGCATTCGGCAGTAGACCAATAAAGCTAACATGTCATATGGTCCCTGAGGGCAAACTAGACAAGGCTAGATGAGACAGCAAAAGTCATCACGTCAACTTTGACCGTCATCTCTTTTGCCCTTTCTGTCTGCAAAGAAAAAAAACTTGTTGAGACAGGCCTAATTGAAGAGCAGTCTAAAAAACGGTTGGGCACAGAGCTTCAAAAAATCTCACATCAAAGCTTTCCATTTTTTGGTAAGCAAGCAAAACAAATCAAGTCCAGGGTTCAATCTTTACCAAGCTGAGAGAAATTGAACTGGCACTGGCTAGACTTCAGAACACACTGGCCACTTTCTTGAAGAAGGCTTTTTGAGTTGCTTGTGTCCTGTAAGTCATTTGAAACGGTGATAAACAAAACAGGCCAGCTTACTAAGTATAATAAGGACAAGGCACTAAAGGCAAACTTCAAGGGTCCTATACACATTCCTTATGCACGCAATAACACACGTGGCGTGTGTGCGTGTGTGTCTGGAGGTGTGTTTGAAGTTGCAGCTCTAAAAGGGGGTTAGGCTGGAGACAGACAGTAATAAAGGGGGGGGGGGGGGGGGGGGGGAAACCCTTTTTTTGGGCGGGCAGGTAAAAACCGAAACCCCCAACATAAAAACCCAAACCCACGCAACAACCACCAAAGGT
>JAVQIZ010232909.1:0-13023 GCA_036023535.2 Galaxias brevipinnis | reverse complement strand
AAATTGTGTGAGAGGAACAGGCTGGCCCCCCTGGAGTGTTCACCAGGGCCATTTTGAGGCCTGTTCTTTGATCTTATCCAAAGAGGGGGGAAGATTCTCTGACTGGTTCCCCTACAGGATGATATACAGCGATTTTGGTGTAATTTGGTTTCTACGGTCATGGAGGAGTTGTTTCAAATAGTTCAAGTGTCAAAGTGTCAAATCCAACCCAAAAAACTACTAAACTCTGATATTTATAAAAAATTTAGTTTTCTAGATAGAGTTCTGAAATTTTAAAAGCTTCATGATATCGGTCTTTGGATTTTTATAAAAAATGTTTTACGTAGATTGTTTAATGAACCAGTAAGATATGACAAAGTGAATGTACAGTAGGGTTTACAGTAATACATTTTGATGTGCTGTGGACTCAGTTTTTGAGAAATCAACAAGATATTCAATGCAGTTAATGTTGAGAGTCGGAAGATGATATTCTGAAACTTTGATGTGATTTGTATTTTTGGTTTTGGACTTACACTTTTTGAGTAGAGCACCAGTTTTTGAAAAAAACAGAGTGATGGACTTCATAATTTGTAATGGGTGCCAGCATATGAAAGTTTCGTCTCACTGCAAGGGACAAGTTCTGAAAGTTTTAGAGCTGTAACTCTAATGTATGATTTTTTTAAACACTTGGAACACTGAACTGCTGCTATCGCGCCACCAACAGGAACAATGAGACGGCATGGCATGGGTGGTCTTTTTGAGAGGACCTGGACATCCATCCATCCATTAGCTATACCGCTTATCCTATGCAGGGTCGCGGGGGGGGCTGGATCCTATCCCAGCCGACACAGGGCGAGAGGCGGGGTACACCCTGGACAGGTCGCCAGTCTATCACAGGGCCGACACATAGGGAGAAACAACAACTCACACTCACATTCACACCTACGGACAATTTAGAGTCACCAATTAACCTGCATGTTTTTGGACTATGGGAGGAAACCGGAGTACCCGGAGGACACCCACGCAAACACGGGGAGAACACGCAAACTCCACACAGAAAGGCCCTTGGGCCAGGTGGGGATTGAACCCAGGACCTCCTTACTGTGAGGCACCAGTGCTACCCACTGAGCCACCGTGCTGCCCAAATGGACAATTTTTAACCATTTTCGAAGGTCTTTTAAAAAATAGGGCGTATACGTCTTTTCAACGGAAAAATGCTCACTGGGTTACCCAAGAAGACATGAAGCTGTATCTGCTTCCAATGGTGATCAATTATGGGTTCTAATTTTTTATTTTTGTAAAAAAATATTTAATACGGTTTTGATGTAATACATTTGCCCCAACTAATTAAGATATGTTGCATTGCAGAGTTTGTTTTAGTAGTCCTGTCTCTTGTGTTTCCTTTCTTGGGTTAGTACAGATTATAGTTACCTTCGATTATTTTTGTTAAATCTGCATTTGGGCCATCTCCTGTTTGAGATATTGTGCGAAGATTTCTCTTTGGCATCCTACCTGTCCGATCATGATGGAGAAGACAAAAACACCGACAAAGTAGTTGATGAGCTGGAAGATTATCTCAAACAGGCTGCTGGGTTCTGGTACTCCTCCAATTGTGATCAGGGTCTTCACTGCAAAGTAGTAGCAGCGGATGTAGCTGGAACGCACAGGGAGAAAATATGACAATTAAACCGTTGTCAGTGCTGGCATTGCTAACGTAAAAATAAGTTATTATTTACAGTATGAATGAATAAAATATTGAAACAGGTTCTTCTGTCTATGTTCTCAAATTCAAAACATATTGTGAATGCGTATGTTATTTGATACAGAAGTCTAGGAGTCTACAACATGCACAATTAAGTGTAGAGCAGGTGATGCGCAAACATTTTATTATCTATAGAAAAGACTGCACACTACTGATAAATATTGGGATCAAAATGGTGAGTTGTACGATAGCTAGCTCTATTCAATGTGTTGGCATAAAGTCTGTCATAAAGTTTGGATGCATGAAGTCAAAGTCTAGTGTTTTGTTAGAAAAAGCAATTTGTACATGGCACGTAGAATAAGTGTAGGAAAGGGGACTAATTCATGGCTGCTGCATTCACAATAAGGGAAGGGAAATATAGAATTGTGTGATTCTAACAAGAAATTATGGAAAGGATTGATCCTACAGCTTCCAAAAACTAGAAGAAAAAGTTAAAACACCATAACCTTTGAGGTTCCAACAAGTAACAATTCAAATTCAAAAACATCTCGGTATTAATCTTTGTAGTGTCACCACCCATGTATATAAAGTCTTTCAAAGTACTTTTACCCACATTTTCCAGGTTGTGTTTGTGATTGGCATACTTTTCAATTATTAACATAACTGTCAAAATACTTAGATATTGTAAATGCAATTACAACTAAAAAAAATTGTTGTTGCAAACTTTACAATACTATTAATTTAAGAACCTTATTCATTTAGTTATAAAGGATATTTCGAATTCCTCTGTCTTGTGTAGAAAGTTCACAAAAGACCATGCAATGGGTGTTTGCTGTTACCCAACTAGGTTTTTTAGCTGTTGTACTACAACCCTATTCAAACACATTCATTATTGGATAAGTTAGAGCAATAGATCTGAAGACATAAGCTATGGTACATATACCCAGACATCATGGGATGCAATGTGACGTCCCTGATGATGATGATACAATGAAATATAAAAATTACTGGGAGACCAACCTGTTTCCATTGCCGTCATATACCCACTTGGTGGAGCCCAGGCCATTGAAGAAAGAGACCCAGTAGTACAGACATGCATTGATATGGAGACAGTATAGCAGGTAGGTGGTGGTCCGGATCACTCTTGACCGAGGAACAGAAATGGACAGAGAAAGAGCAAGAAGAGAGAGCTTCAATGCATCCTTTAAAAGTATATTACATAAACATAGCAAAGTAGATCACATAAACATAGTATTTTCTAAACTAACATTGTAAGTAGTACAGATAAAGCCAACTGTTTCCATGGATTTGGTCAATTGTCCTCACCCCAAACTGTGATTACAAGTAAAAACCCACTGAGGGTGCTAATTTTAAAGGTTTTTCAAACAGTAGTTGGCTACTGTTCTGCGATGGTCACTTAATTTACCTCAACAATTTCTGCTTTAGAAAGAGCTATTTTTTCTGTGTTTAATTATTTTGTATTGAACTGCTTTGTTATATATATATATTTATGTATTTATTTTTATTTTTTTTATAAAATTTTTTTTTTTTTTCCCCCTCAGCAGAAACCTTTGTTTTTGTACCCAAACTGCTGATTGGCTGAAAAGTACTTCTGCTAAACTGGTGCTTATTTTCTTTTCTTAGTCCTTGTATGTGTGTATCAGAAAACTGAAATTTAATTGCAAGAACTGCATTTGAAAGGTTTAACTTGTTCTCCAAACAAGCTTGAAACAAAAGTTCAATGCAACAAGGCTAAAATTAGGAACAAAAACATGAAATTAAATTTCAAAGTATTACATTTCTATTCAAATTGTGAAACTATTATTTAATTGGTACAACTAAATTTATTAAATTAACCTTATTGAGTTTAGAATATTTTTACATGATTGGATAAAAAGAGAAGCCGTCCACACGCATAAGCAAACTAAGTTAATGGATGCATTGATGAATAAATTATAAATAACATTAGTGGATTGATTAACTGTATAAGCTGGCATCGTTTTAGTTAGTACAGGACCTCGAATGGACCAGAGGTTTGAATTTATTAAACAAATGTTTTTAAGTAGAGATATCTTTATAGTACTTTAAACTTTATATATTTTGTTAATTAAACTAATTAAATTTTATTAAATACTTAAATAAAATGTTTGAGTAGTCTACACTTAAGATAAACTGAAATCAAATGATTTTATAGCTCACAGGTAATGAAAACATATAAGCTCCAGCCACTTGAAAGGGATTAGTAGCATTTACTTGAAATATTTATCTATTGATAACCATTTTAGATTTTTATGTTCACGGGACCTTTAATCAGGTTTAGTGTCAGTTCAACCAAAAAGTTTCAAGTTATTTGAGCATTTAAGAAAGATTGAGTACACAGCACTCAAAATATTCATGCTATTGAATCATAACTTGGGGCATGCAGTGTAAGCACTTTGATTTGCCCATGACAAATCACAATTCCAATGGGTCAGAAAATGACATACACTAAGGTAGCTGAGCCTTTAAACAACTTGGGGAAATTCCAGAAAATATTGTCATGGCTTTTGAAGCTTTTAATAGGCAAATTTACTTTGTGGATGTACATAATATTAAAACAACATTTCAAGACCAGCCAAAAAGTTAAAGCTTGGTCGCAAATGGGTCTTCCAAATAGACAATGACTCCAAGCACACTTCAACAAAGTTGTGGCAAAATGTCTGATTGACAACAAAGTCAATGTATTGGAGTAGCCATCACAAAGCACTGATCTCAACCCAATATAACATTTGTGGGCAGAACTGAAAAAGCATGTGCGAGCAAGGAGGGCCACAAACCTGACTCAGTTACACCAGTTCTGTCAGGTGGAATGGGCCAAAATTCCAGCAACCTATGGTGAAAAGCTTGTGGAAGGCTACTCGAAACGTTTGACCGAAGTTAAACAATTTAAAGGCAATGCTACCAAATACCAAGTATGTAATCTTCTGACCCATTGGGAATATGATAAGATAAAAGCTCAAATAAATCACCACTATTTCACATTCTTAAAATAAAGTAATGATCCTAACTGACCTAAGACAGGGAATGTTAACTAGGATTAAATTTCAGGAATTATGAAAAACTGAGTTTTAATTTATTTGGCTGAAGTGTATGTAAACTTCCGACTTCAACCATATAGTAATATGCAGCGGGATACTTTGGTTGCCTTTAGAGACAATGACAGCTAACACAAGATAGCTAAGTAACTAAGCACTGCAGAAAGGTTTGCTGCTGCAAACAAAATTACTGAGTGAAAATGGCAGATTGAACTAAGAAACAAGCAGCATAGCTACACAATCCTCCGTTACTGTGAGAAAAAGATGAGTTGAAACTTGCTTGGAAAAGAACAACTTATTAGGCGCGAGTCAACCTTAATTTCTTTAGTCTTTGGCACGAGGTATGGGAGAAGAAAGAATTACGCTGTGATACAGCACCTGGTTTCTTTTTTTGGGGGACAGGGAAATAATTTAGATATAATTCAAAATTGTCTTGTTATGAATATATATTGGTTGTTAAAATGGCAAAACGCAAATGCCTAGTACTAACTGTTTTTATGTTCAAGTGTAGTGTACTTTTTTCTAACCTGTCTGTCTTGTTGTATTATGGTTTATGTTATATTGAGAGGATTGTCGTTAGGCATGTAGAAGAAAAGGTAGAAGTGGGAAGCAACTCACGCTAGCCTACAGGAAGTGAAGTTTTATATTCAGTAGAAAATAAAGTAGAATTAAAGTAGAATTTTTTGGTAATTAATTTACGTAAACTGTTAGCCATACTTTTATTTATTGATAGTGTTATATTCTTTACATTCAAAATTATGGAATGTATGCTCTATTTCACAATACTCTACAACTTAGAAAAAACTGAATAATGCCATCTATGATAATGCTGTTACTGTTTCCCTAGTGGCAAAATGGATTGACTGTTCTCACCGGTAAACATAGGCCTTAGTCAGAATGGCTTCCAGACGGTTGTTGAACTCAAAGAAGGAATTAATCTAAAAATGTATTAAAAGTAGGAATACAATTTTTATTTTTATTAAGCGTTGGAGAAACCTGAAGCATAATTCACAGCCTTCTAGTAATTTTAGCATTACTAGTGCTAGTGTATATTTAATTTTCACATGCAATCAAGTGTTCTTCCAACAGCTATTTAGCATTGCTGCATGGCGTACTACTTAAAGCAGAGAGCCTTGCCTTCAGAAGCCTCGGGAAGCGGAGGAGAGGGTTGATACCAGTCTTGAAGTACAACAGCTCAAGAGGGATTACACTGGCAACATCAAACTGAAACAAAAAGACAATTAAGGTACTGTAAGTTTATGAGAAACGAAATGTATTTTGTGTGTGATTTTTGTGACAAAGAATGTTCTTTTGTCTAGTCTGCTGCCAATTAAGGTTAAGCGGCATTGAAAATACTCTCCAGATGCCAGTTTTCTCTGACAAGGTTGTTGATACTCATGTACTTATAGAATATTTTAACACAGCTCTAAATATAACCAGGCAAATAGGCAATGTCTACTCCATACCATACATGAAAAGTAAAGAATACCTTGAAGCGCCATCTTTTGATGTACATCTTTCTCATCTCTTTTCTATCACACTGTAATTGAAACAAAACAAACAGCTATTGAATTAATGCTGGATCTTGTAACAGCGCATTTTGTTTGAGGATGCCAGTCCGGCAATAGACAAGGACTGGCAATTAGCATCTAGTGGGTTTTTATGGATTAAGTTTAGCTGACGACAATCAAGAGAAGCAAAAGTAAAAGAACCACAATGCAATGGCATCACTTGCTGAACACAGCAGCTTATCAAAAAACTGAAGGGCAATGCTACATTAAAACAAATTATCCCTAATTAGTGGTTATTAATACATTTATGAATTAATTAATAATTATATAGTATTGTGCACAACATTTAGTAAATGAAATGTACAAGTAACTTTTTTATGAATTATCACTTGCTATCTGCTAATGTTTTAAAAAGCTTAGTCTTTCTTATAATTGTACCATCATCATTAATTCAGTCAGTTATAATGAGCAATGATGGAAACAAAATCTTAGTCATAGCTCTAGTTGTAGTAGGATTTGACAACTCTACTGTAGTATTCCACGTCAAAAAACCATGTAAAAACATAAAACTTTGGCCGATCTAAGAGATTACCCCCACCCACAACTTTATCAAAGAACAAACCCTTCGAATGTATAAAACTGATCGTTCATATAAAAATATTAAAAGATGCAATACAACTGATCCATGTTTAAAAGGTACCCTTTAAATGTTCAATCGTACTGAAATCTGAGATTGCTAGTAGGCATGCATATTTCTTCAACATTTGTGTAGCTTTATTTTTAGTCGCACCTTTAATCGATTTTTATTGGCCGGCTGAAAAAAGTGACATTGATGAGCACTACACCTTGGCCTTCTGGGAAATAATGGACACCCCTCCGGCTAATGACTATTCCCAGTGAGCATTTTTTGGCTGAAAAGATGTAAAAACAACAGCGTCAGTGGACGTTCAAAAACGGGCTTGAAGTGAAAGTTTTTTTACCAGCTGTATGGAGAGGTTGATTCAACGTTCACATTTAGCCGAAGTTTCACCTGGCAAAATTAGGTCTCCATTTGAATATTGAAAAAACGTTCACTTTTGAAATTTTTTTTTTACTTGTTTTGACTATTGACAAAACAACCATTTAATAAACGCCTTTTCAACTGGACAAGACAGTAAAAGTAGTTGCTGCTGTACCATGAGAACTATACAACCAAAAACACTGAGTCATGCAAAAAAATCTGTTTCCACTTAAAGTTTACGAACAAAGAAAACCATGTAACAGCAGTTTCAATAAAACAATTGTTAATAAACATCAATATATGTAACATCAGCACCATTCCAAATAAAATTATAGACATACATTTTTAAGGCAAACTAACAATTGAAAGTGGAAACACTTTACAACTGTTCTTTCAAATCAAATTCACACGAAGATATCATTTGAACGCATTTAATGTAACATTTTACATGAAAGAAATGTACAGCTAAAGGCTGTGTTTGGCCAACAACACGCTTCTAGGACAATGTAATGGGATTGGGAGCAGTTTTTAATGTAAAACAAGATATTGGAGAAAGGTATTCTACTTATTTAGATATATTGCTGACTGATGACACATGCATGCGCCACAGTACTGCTTGACATTACGGTGAATCAAAACAAAACAGGGACTTGCCTCACGTATGAGAGCTGCGTAAGGCCCCAATCACACAGGACGCGTTTTGCAGCTTCATAAACACGAGACGCGCTGCACTGCTCTTTTTTGTTGCTAATAAAAAAAGCAGTTCCACACGTGTTTTTTTTATTGTTACTAGGTAACCACTGACCGACCAACTGTCAGTCAAACGGTGACCACGGAAGTCATTTGCCGTTTGTAAACCGACATCTAAAGTGACACACCAATTTGCCTCCGGTAATTGCGATCAGTGAAATCGATAGCAACAACCACTCTCTCCTCAATGTTTGTTTGGGGAGTTGGTTGTAAACTTTGTCGTCCGCCCTAGATAAGTCCCGCCTCTCAATTCATCCGATTGGACAATGGGGAAAAACGCAAATGACGTCGGGCGCTTTTCTGCCTTGAGTTGAGGTTTTTTCAACTTGAGGCGTTCAGAGCGCTCCTGCAAAAAACGAGGCGCAGCGGGCGCATAAAAAGTGAGGCGCATAAGGCCCCGATCACACAGGATGCGTTTTTTGCAGTGGGAGGCGTCTTTTTCCAGTTGTTTGATATAGGCAGTAAGCGTTTTGAGCGCTGCTTATGCGCGCTGTGCGCCTCGCTTTTTATGCACCCACTGCGCCTCGCTTTTTTGCAGGAGCACTCTGAACGCCTCAAGTTGAAAAAACTTCAACTCAAGACAGAAAAGCGCCCGACGTCATTTGCGTTTTTTTCCCATTGTCCAATCGGATGAGTTGAGAGGCGGGACTTCTCTGGTGCTGACGACAAAGCTTACAACTAACTCCGCAAACAAACATTGAGGGGAGACTGGTTGTTGCTATCGATTTCACTGATCGCAATTACCATGATTAAACTAGAAAAACATCTGGCCTGGACGCAAATTGGTGCGTCACTTTAGATGGCGGTTTACAAAATAACTTCCGTGGTCACCGCTAGACTGACAGTTGGTCGGTCGGTGGTTACCTAGCAACACACACAAAAAAACGCGTGGAACTACTTTTTTATTAGCAACAAAAAAAGAGCAGTGCAGCGCGCCTCGCGTTTATCAAGCTGCAAAACGCGTCCTGTGTGATCGGGGCCTTACCAGGTTACAATTGTAATTTGGAGTTATAGTTTTCACAGTTTTTTTTTAATCTTATTCTTTTTTGTAGAACAGAAAGTGAAAAAGGTGACTCCCTGTGTGCATCCTGCCTATAAAGGCTGTAATCTAACGGGACGAGCCTGTCAGTTCTAGTCCTCGTAGCTCTATGCTCGCCCTCCACAGCAGACCCACCTGTCGTTACAGTCCTTCTTGATACAGGTGATCATCTCAGAGGTCTTGGCGTGGACCTGCCACACCATGGCGTCGCGTATCTTCAGGAGGAAGCCCTCGATGTCCTTGGAGGTCCGGCAGACGTTGGCTTTCTGCTGGTCCAGGAGCTCCATGGTCTTGGCGTTAGCTTCCTGTTTGATCTGCAGGCTCTTCATGGCCTTGACGAAGGTGGCCTTCCTCTCCTCGTACACCACGGTCTTCTTTCCCACAGGGTGGGTGCTGTGCTTGCCAAAGAGCTTACAGGAGGGGCAGATGAGACTGTTGTCCTCAAGACATATCTGAATCAACCAGAAACTCAGCCGTCAGCAACATTAACATTAGCTTGACTTAGATGGATCACTTGTGTTTTTTTAAATATACTATTTTCATACATTAATTATTCATTTAGTGAAATTAACTTTAGACATGAGTCTGTGTGTGGTGTGTGTGTGTGTGTGTGTGTGTGTGTGAGAGCCTGTGTGAGCATGTGAGTGTTTGTGTGTGTGGCGTATGTGTGTGTGGTATATGTGTGTGAGTGTGTGGTGTGTGTGTGTCTGTTTGTGTGTGTGGTATGTGTGTGTGAGTTTGTGGTGTGTGTGTGTGTGTGTGTGTGTGTGTGTGTCATCAGCAGTCAGTGTGTGTGTGTGTGTGTGTGTGTGTGAGTGTGTGTGTCATCAGCAGTCAGTGTGTGTGTGTGGGGTGTCCGTGCAGCAGAGGGGTCGGAGCAGACAGACGTACCAGAGAGATCTCCTCCTCGTGCTCCTGACACATGTGAGCCATTGAGGCCTCTAGGTCCTCCGCCTCCTCCTTGGCTAGCTCCACTTTGATTTTGTCCACTACGTTCTCCGCAAACATGTTCCTCTTCATGCCATTAAAGCCTTTCGGGCCCAAGGCAAAAACCTTTTGGAAACGCAGGTTAAAAAGCCCAGAAAACAAGTGGCACTTTGATTGAATATGAATAACTGGATTAAAAAGAATAACAATTAAGGTAGCTTCCTTCATTGTATGTTTGTAATAAAGCAGATAGCACAAGTTAACCTTGCAGTATATTGAAGTTTGTAAATATACTTGAATCTGATTAAGCAACAAACTAAAGGCAATCAAACTTCAAGCACTCTACCATTGAAGAAGTGCTGATTGTGATTATTATTATTATTTAATTATACAGGGGTGATTGACTGTGCCACCGTCTCTTTTTAAGCAGTGCCCTGATTAAAAGACTGGCAGTGACAAGATATATACAAGTTAAATCAACAAAACAAAATTGATTAAAGAAAATACATGTTTGAAAAAGATGATGAATATAGCTGACACTGTCCCTCCCCAATACCTTTCTGCACATTGGACAGACAAACTGAGCGTTGGTCTTGTTGCATTTCTGCGCGTCCAGCGTTTGCTTGATGCACTTCCTGCAGTAGTTGTGTCCGCACTGCAGCTCGATCACAGGCGAGGTGAAGAGGTCCAGACACACGGGACAGGAAAGCTCCTTGCAAAGCTCCTCTAGGCGGCCTGTCATCTTTGCTTTCTCTTGCTAGCTACTTAACTAACGCTTTGGTTTATCTAGCTAACTACCTAACTAACGCTTCCAATGGGCAGAAAAACAAGTAGGCTATGCAGAATATCACTTGGTGCATTTCACTTTATTTATGCACGAAAACATTCCGGAACGTCACAGTTCCGCTTCTGAGGCGCATCACTTAGTGACATCACAAAGGCTACCCAGCAACGGATCAACCAGCCGGCTTGCCTTTCTTTGTCTATTAATAATAATAATAATAATAATAATAATAATAATAATAATAATAATAATAATAATAATAATAATAACAATAATAATAATAATAATAATTATGATAATTATAATAATAATTTAAAAAATTATACACAGACTAGACTCAGTCTAAAGCAATTGTTTCTGTAATGCATGTAGTGGATGATGAAAATTTTTGCTTGATGCTTTGCTTGAACAGTTTGCTTGATGATTTGCATTGCGGTAGCTGCATATTAACTTAGCTAAGCATTGAGCTCACTTAAAAGGGGTTTGCATTGTAACTTAAAGTTGTGGGATACAAAAAGCAGTCAAAATATTCTCCTCCATACACACCACCTCAAGCATGGCAGGTCCCCAGAAATAATTACAATTCAATTCTGTTCCACAACATCTTGAAATACAGACGGACTTTTACAAAAAGACCAAAATCACCTGTTTTTCTTGGAACTCAAAGTGCAGAGGAGTGACGTGTAAGGGCGTTGTGAGCCACAGCAAAAGGAGCTGAGGTGAAAAACACTGTTCTTTTTGGCCTGAATAAAAGCTGAGCAGATGTTTCCCTGGGCGGCTGCTCTGTGCCGTTCCTCTCTCCAGGTGGAGCGCCATTCCTGCATGGTTTCTCTCAACTCTCGTCCCCACAGAACGGCCAGCGAGGGAGAAACACCTACCAACAAAAACATCTTACTTCGACATGGGCTGCGTTTTTCCAAAGGTCATTAGTGAACCGGATGAAACGGCGCCACACATACGCACACACACAGGTGGGCTCAGGGTGCACACACACACACACACACACACACACACACACACACACACACACACACACACACACACACACACACACACACACACACACAGCTGGGCTCAGGGCGCACACACACACACACACACGCATACACACACACACACACACACACACACACACATGCATACACACAAGCACACACATACACTCACGCATGCACACACACACACATGCGCATACACATACACACACACACACACACACACATACACACACATACACACACAGGCCCTTGATTAGGTGTGAACTTGATATTTAATGACAGAGAGAAGGAGCAGAGGCACATTGTTTGGCTACTTCTGTTCTAACCCTAACCCTCTAGACGACCCCGTCAAGCAGACTCAGCACGCACACACACACACACACACACACACACACACACGCACACACACACACACACATGGACATACACTTACGTTCATGAAGGCACACTCCGCAATTTAAAGCCACACAACTCGGATTCAAAGCAAAGAGATGTTTGGACATTATATTAACACTTTCTTGATTAAATAGAATCCCTGACAAGTGTCAAAATGATTAAAATCCCTGAGTGTGCCTTTAAAAGTCTGGAAAGTGTTTTTCACCTGAATTCATTCCTGTGCTGAAATATCACTATTGCTCCTACAGTAACACTGCCAGCCTGTCCTGTTGCTGGTGAAATGGATGCTAGTTTGGTGGTTGGGCCTTTTGATTCGGTGGAGTAGTTTTGCTTCACTCAATGAATACTATGGCCTCAGCTCTTAGGGCGTTTTGGAGAGTCATAGTTTGAGTTGGCCCGTGTAATCATGGATCGTTGGCGACAGAGAGAGTTAAACCTGCTCTATATCACTGCATCAACTTATTAATCTTTAAAATGACAATCTGTTCAACTTATTCACCTTTAAAATGACAATCTGTTCTTCACTTCAATTTTTTTCTCATTCCATCTTCAGCTGTTTTAAGACTTTGCTAAATTTCTTTTATCACCTTTTAAACGTTCTCATCAGTTTTTTCTCCCTCGTCACTGTTACTCCCTCTCTCTCTCTCACTCCCTCTATATCCCCCCCCTCTCTCTCTGTGTTCCCCCTCTCTCTCTCTCTCTCTGTGTTCCCCCTCTCTCTCTCTCTCTCTCTCTCTCTCTCTGTGTCCCCCCTCTCTCTCTGTCTCTCTCTCTCTCTCTCTCTCTCTCTCTCTCCCTCTCTCCCTCTCTCTCTCTCTCTCTCCCTCTCTCTCTCTCTCTTTCTGTGTATCAGGCCAGTCGGC
>JAVQIZ010232891.1:0-29375 GCA_036023535.2 Galaxias brevipinnis | reverse complement strand
CCTCTCTCTTTTTCGCTCTCAGGGGTTCTTTCTTGCTTAGTCACTCACTTGCTCTCTCTCTCTCTCACACACACACACACGCTATTACTACTGGGCACAGTGTTGCAGGGTCTGGTGGCTCATTGATCGGTGCTTGGAGGCCTCCTGTACCACTGTTGAGCAGTGTGTGAGCCCCCCACCCTCTAACACACCCTCCCCTCCACTTCCCCTCAGACTTGAGAACAACACAAAAGGCCAAGATTCATAGGTTGTCTCGGGCGGCGTGGCATGTACACAAATCTTGTAAATTAAAGCTTTGTTGCGGCACTGGCCGGCCTAGTTCTCTCCTCGCAGTCATGGTGCCCTTTAGCGGTGAGCTATATAAAGGCCAGCTTGATTAGCACATTTTAAGCCTAGTTTGTGGCATATATGATGGACTGTATGATGACAACCCTGAATCAAACTAACAAAGGGGGTCACGCTCACCCGTGGAGATGTTCAATGAGCAAACTGTATTGCTGATGGGGGTCCTTTTTGGATTCATTGGGAGTCAGGCAACTTGAGGACAAGCATACTCTAACCACCACCAAGTTTGCACCTCAAAGTCCATTAGGAAGGTTGCAGCACGTTAGGAGTTAGACGCTATTAAGATTAATTGGTTGATAGAAGTCAATGTTGGAGATTAAGTTGGGTTTCCAACGAACTCATTTTGTGATTTACACCCACTGATCCTATCGTTGGCCCCAGTCTGACTCTGCATCGTCTGGAACCTAAGATCAAACAATGGCTTCCCCTTGGTTGTAATCGTTATAATAGCTAAATCAGGCCTGTTCTCGAGCATGAGCAAGGGGGGGGGGGGCTTTTTGGAAATCTCTCCATCAGGTTTTCATATCATGACCTCTCTTGGGTAGAAAGACTTGATTTTTTCTTACACAAAGCCTTCAATACAGCCTGCATTCTGGCGCGGTTATAAATCTGAGGTTATGCTAAACCTCCCACACACATCCTCCGCAGACGCCTAGAAGGACGGACCTGATTGGAAGTCTCCCCCCTGCAGGGCTGCATCCCTTTGACCCTGGAGCTTTGTGATTGGTGTGTTGGCTAATCAGAAGCGACAGGCTGATTACACGGCCAGCCTGGAGAATGAAAGCCACCGAGAACCTTGGAGTCACCTTACAATGAGCGGCCCCACGAGAGCGGCTTCGTGTCAACCTGGATGTATCCATGACACTCTCCCCCCGACACGCGGTCTACCTGGGACCAGTGCATCCTGTGGGGGCTTAATATAACAGGAGAACTGCGAGTTAGCCTTCGGTATCTCATTAAGCGACAGAGGGGTTGGGAAAACAAAAAAGCAATTTACAGCCAGTATTATTCAATCTACTACAGATATAATTTATGCAGATGCAGTTGAATTATAATTGGCATGTCTCTGTGTCTGTAAATTGGGTTTTAGTCATATACGCAATCAACATGAAAAGATAAAGAAGAGTAGCATCAAGGCTAATGGTGCTCCGTTTTGACCGGTTTTGGACCGGCAGCTATGAAGTCAAATAAATAACCTTGACTTTGATCTGTTTTTGATAGGTCTTCAAATGTGCACTAAGCTCTGACCTTGGCCCAAAAGCTTTCTGGTGGTTTTTAATAACATAGCCGTTTCCTTTAGATGGACCAAAGAATCCCGATAACATTAACAAAGTCAAATAAACTTCATACAGTCAGCAGCAGCCAGAAAAACCTTTTAAAGAACTACCCTGGTATTATATGGCACTGTAAATGCTTGTGCACCTCAATGCATCAGGGCTTTTATTACTGCTTTACCAACTCTATGGACTTTGACACAGAATCAATGTAACCTGAGAGTCTGAGACATGATTATTTGCAAAAGGCAAACTCTCAAAGTAACTTTTGGCTGCCCTATTAGAGTTATTAGATCATTCCTGCGTTCCTTTTTAAGGCCATCCATGCACTTAAACCATCAAATTCCTGGTAATGGACAGGGATTTAAAATATAAAAAAATCTATGGGATGCCTCGGGATCGTAAAGTTTCCCATCACCGTCACGGTGGAGAGATCTTTCCGTTAAACTAACTAACCTCTTTCCCTAACAACTGTCAAACTCACGGCAGTGTAATCTACAGCTTGACAGCTAGTTAGAGGTCACAAAGCTGTTAGCACTTTATCCCCGCACCTTTTCAGGCCCAAAATGATTTATTCCTCTCATGCTAGATCGATCTTTAACACTTTGCCTCCCTGATGTGTTTTTAAAAGCCACTACTCTATGCAGAATACATGAGGTGCATCCGCATGTAAAATGTCACAATTAAAGACGCCCAACGGCCATTAAGACACGTATCCGGGAGTTGCTTGCGACTAACATCTCTTCTCTGAGTGGCTGGCAGGCCTGTCTCCCCTCTCATGCCTGAGTAAGGACAAGAAATGGCAGATGAGAAGGCTCACGCCTAGGATGAGGAATATGGATGCGGAACGAAGCAGTGGAACGCCCTGGAATGTCGGTGGAGTAGGTGACATGGATGTGCAAAGCGATGCTGTTTAGAAGTGACAAAAACAGCAAACGAGCTTGACATTCCGATCAACACTTGTGAACATGGTGTTTGGTGACTGTGGTGTACCTCTGGTAGGTCAGTCGAGGAGACCGAACATTTAAAGCCCATCCATTGAAAATAAATGTGACCTTATTCAAGCAAAGCAAAAAAGTGTATTTCTAACCTTTACTGCCTTTGAGATTCTGTCTGCAGGAAAAACAACTTTTTCAATTTTCTTTAGAGCGTGTTCATTCAGGACACAGTGGGTTGAGGAGACATAAGCTGTAGTATGGCCACGCTGCGCCAGCCGGGTGAGGGGAACCTCAAAGGCGAGGAAGCCAAAACTGACAATCAATTAAACGCCAGCCACCTTGTGCCCTGCGACTCCTCTGCGGTCGCCGCGGCGGTTCTCAACTTCCATTTGTTAAACCCTCCCTCTGATCGCCCGTGCATCAGTCTCAATCAATGAAGGCCCAAAACCACAGGCTCCAGACAGGCCGTCTGTCTGCCACCGCTTGTCTCTGACATTCACTCTCCGTCCTGTCTGGGATTACAGGGCGGCCGGGGCCGCGAGCCTGCTGAAAGCCCCCACTCAGCACTGGGTCTGGCTCCAGAAATCGTTAGCAAAGGCCACAGGCCGATAGTATCTCCACACAACACAATTATGTGTAGCTAACACAAACTCTGTCTCGGCGGGGAGGGGGAGGGGGGGCAGGGGGGTCGTGGACAAGCCATGCGTGTGTGTGTTTGTGTGTGCACGCGTGTGGGTGTTGGTTACAGTAGGTGGGATACACTTAGCGCAGGTTTAGGAGTGATGACTTGACACCTTTCGCGTGGTGACTACAAGGACGATAACGAATATCGTTACTGCACACGCTCGATAGCATATCTGGTGTCCAGTGCACTCAATAGCCTGCAATTAAACTGTGGGGAGAAGAAATCCAAATCAACCAGGAGGGAAAATCCAAGCATCAGCAGTGCAGGAAAAAAAAGATTTACCTCCACCTGGAGAGTACGAGCTATTCTCCAACCACTGTGCTCAATTTCCTGATTTAGGAAAAAGGTGATTCATTTTGTTGAAGGTAGTTAATCCCAGCCAGAGATCTAATGTGAGCAGAGCTGCTCACTATTTATGACCCAAAATGCACCCTTGACAATAATTGGTAATTAACAAAACACACTCGCTCAAAGGCCTATGTGCATGGGGGAGGCGCGGAGCAGGCCTTCAGTGAACCAGGTGCCAATCAGCAGGCAGGAGGGAGGTTAGCGTGCTGCAGAGAGGAAGTGAGCACTGTAAAGATTAAAGCCCCCATACTGGGTTTGGTCCCTGGAGGCCCCCAGCCTTACTGGCAGAAGCAGTGGTTGGGCACCCAACCCAGGTGAAGGACCGGGACAACCAGGTGAGTTTGATGGAAGAATAGGTAATATGGACCAGGTGAACAGCGATGACATCATTCAGGAGCAGATGGTGGAGGAAATGACTCTTTCCTCTTAAATGTTTTGCAACCTATTACAGGGTATATTACTTAAATGGTGAAAAGTAATACCCCTCAACAATACATTCACATTATTCTGATGAAAGAAACCATTGCAAACTTAACAACCAGCTTATAATTGAAAATCTTAAATGCAAAATGTGCAAGTTGAGCACTGATTTAATCCTCCATCCCTTTCTCATGGTGATTCATTATGTAGCATTGGTCTCTTTTGCTCAGGGCAGGATGCTGTCTGCATAGAGTACCTTACACTATAAGCAGATATCAATAAAGTGTATACCATTATAAAGACAATAAACGCAATTGCCTTTACATGGGCGAGCAATTAGATAAGTGCAAATCAAGGGTCCATGCTTCCGGGGTTCTCCTGAGTATTGGACACTGGCTGAAAGGGAACACTCTCACCTAACATCCTGATCAATATGTGTGTGCTCTGGAAGGCGATGTCCTATGGAGGGCCACATACACACACACACACACACATACAAAAACACACGGCATAAGGCAGCAGTAGTGTCAAATAGTATATGACCTCCACCTCACCCCAAGTCTAAATAAATTACCAATTAAGTGTTGTGCCATGACCGCACTGCAGGAAGGATTGAGGTCCTAAAACCACGTGCTTTGTTTATCTGAAGTCTTTAATGGATTACTGTAGCTGTGTAATGCAAACACAAACACACACACACACTTTCTCTGTCTCTCTAACAGAAAAAAATCATTGGAATGAATTGAACCAATTAGTGGTCTACCACTAGAATATGTTTCTGCTAAATTCCAGGTCATGGAGCAATGCGTTCGCTATGTTCTGTCTATCTTGACTGTGCACACCTGAAATACCAAGGACGCTGTTCAAAGCTCTCATTATAAACCCTTTTCATGTCTTTAATAACACAGAATAAGCCATATCCATTGTAGGTGTCTGAATGTAGTTTGCTTTGACAAAGCAACTTTCTCAGAGCCTTTACAGTTTTGCATTGCTTTCAATAATACTCTCAAATGGAGTGACAGAAAAATGAAAAGGTTGCTGACAACAGGCGGTATACCACTGTGATGTCCTGATGAGCATGCAGGTGTCTGTGCGTGAGAAGTTTGTTGGAGTGTATATGTGTTTGTCTGAGTGTGTGTGTTTGTTGGAGTGCATGTAGATTTGCGTGAACATGTGTGTGTATTTGTTAGTATGGATCCAAGGTGAGGAAGCTTGACGCTGGTACTACTGTACTTGAGTGTCTCTAGTTCCCATCAAGGAAACTGGGGAAAGAAACTCTTACACCCAAGGTTGTGTGTCTTTACTTTGAGGTGTGTTTAGAAAAAGAAAAGTGGCAGTGTTCTGTCTAGCTGGTAGACACTTCTCAGAGGCTAGGGACGTGACGAGACAAAGTTGTTTATTTTTATGGTTAATAACATACAGGATCATTAACATACAGGATCATAAACAATTGTATGCACTCCATACACGCACTAGTAATTAAACTAGACCAATTGTGTGGGAATGACCCCTAAGGGAAATACACATTCAGCTATTAAATACTACCACTTCTGCCTTGGATCAGAAAATATAAGTACTGCATGAACTGGGATATCTCACATCTCACCCAAATGGCTAATACACTGTCTTATTTAAACAAAAAGCATGCATTATTACTGTTCTTTCAACGCAGTCAAACTGGCCGAGTCCAAAGTTCAACTGGCTCGGCTCATCTTCTCTTTACCTCAACAGCCAAGAGGCATCTCGGCCAGGCTAAACAGCTACAACATAAAATCCCCCAACAAAGGTAGCACAAAGCAGCCCAACATCCTTTTCTCCATCTCTATTAAATGTTAGGTCAAAGCCTCGAGCCCCTCATATGAATAAATGAATCCAAGGTTTACCCGAGCATGCATGTTAGATTAAACCTGGTGTTCTATTCAAATTGTGATTTGCAGCTGTAATTGCGAGGGGAGCGCGAGCAAGCAGCTCAATTACTGTGAAATGGTCGACGTGGGGAAGAGGTATGTGGAGGGATGGGAGACGGTGCAGAGCGCACGGTGGGTTCATGAGTCACCAGACACGGCTATGGTGGACAAAAAGAACAGGCTGTACAGGGCTGGGGGAAGGCAACAACAGTTGTCACAAACAATTAGCTCTGTCAGACGCTTCACTGGATTGTGCTTGAGAAACATTTTCTGAGAACAAGGATGGATGATACAGTGTCGGCCTTGAGGGGAATGTATGATTAAAAGATGTATTTTTTTATATATGTGAACATTGTTTTTGCAAAGCATAGTTTTACCAAGTGTAGTAAAGGTCAAGGTATTGGTTGCAATAAGGTTTGTCTTGCTTGTCTGCAACTATGTGTGGCATTTACAACAAATTGTTCTAATGCACTTTGTGTTTGTGCTTGTGATGATAGAACATGCAGAGCAGATCAACATGCTTGGCGTTAAATAAGGATTACTAGAAAAGCTGGTAAAACAACTACAAAAATGGTGTGACTGCCTTCTTTTCAAATACATTTCTCAACAGGGTGCTGAAGTACCGTAGCTTGGCAGTGGTTTAGTGCAAGATCGAATTTGACGAACACTAGCTCTCCTAAAGAACACATTAGACGCCACCCTGGGAATGCGGATGTAAGAACACGTAACGTAGGATTTGTCGGTGTGTGCTTCTATCAGACACCTTTCCTTCAGTCTACCCATCCCCAGGGCCTTGCTGGCTACAGCAGGGTGGAAAATATGGTAATCAGCAGCACCCTTGCCGCTAGCTGGCTAATCAAAGATGGACTCTCTCAGGAGGACTATTCTGCTGATGCTCTGCTTGTGTCTGCATCCTCCTTCGCTGTCACTGTCCTGACTCCTGGCTTTGTTTTGCAGGTAGCTGGGGGACCTTATCCAGTTAATTGCACAGGGAAGCACTTTGTTACAGAAGTGTCTCGTGTCAGGGAGCTGGGCTGCCCATCAGTATCATTTTCAGCTCGCTGCCTCTTATTTACCACACTCTGTCGACTGTTGCGCTACTCCCTGACACGATTAGCTTTGCTCCGTGCCAAAACTAAAAAGGCACATCAGAAAGATAATTACATTTAAGTCATCGCTGTTGTTTCTGGTAGGGGTGACAAAATGTGATTCTTCCGGGGACAGAAAAAATTTACTGAAGCTTGGAGAAGAGCATTGAATGGATAATCCAGCGCTTGATTAGAAAATGTTTGTTGCTGGAGTACAACCCTGAAATCTGTTCTACTGTAACACACCAAGACTAGTAGTACCAGGGTTAACCCTAACCCATGGAAATACAAAAGCTGTGCTTTGGCCACACCTTCTCCGCCCACAAATAATCACTCCTCCAAGCATCTCTAAATCAATCTTGACCCAAGAGCGTGCCACCTCTACTACAGAAGGTAATCCCAATCTCTGGCGAAACAGGGGGGGTGGGGGGTGGGGCATTAGCTTCCCAATGAGCACATTAAAAGTGTCACGGTCAAATTTATGAGTGTAATTTACTCTGGGCATGCTTGTGTTATCAATTTACATATGGTGTGTGGGACCATGAGGCGATTTGCATAATGTAAGCTCACAGCGTAATGCTGACTGGAGCAATGTCAGTTTACAGGTTTAGTTCTATAGGAGGACATACACACGGAGCAGTGGTGGGCTGAGATGTACCCATAGATACAAAGGCACTGATCAAACAAGTAGCCAGCCAACACATCTGATTGTGCAATATAAATATGGCAAACCACCAGTCCATTTTGAAAAGTCTCAATTTCAATGGTAATAACGTGTGTAATCACTCGGGGTGTACCTTTCATGGTTGTGACATTGGACTTATTGTAGGAATGGATATCTTATCTGGATAATTTAAGCGGAATCCGCAGGGCTGTTTGCCCCTTCAAAACAGCAGACAACACAACAGCTGTGCTATTCACCATGACACATTCATTACTCTTGGAGGCATACTTCTGTGAGCTCAAACGCTGTCTGTTTTTCATAGAAGAAAGAAACTGCGCAGCGGGGGGGTGAAACAGCTGTTCCACTGTGCGCTTGGCGCCGGAACAGGAACAAAACGTTGACTCGGGTGGTTGTCGGGGATCAACAGTTAGTCAAAGACCACCTCGCTGCTTTGTGTCACCGCTGCTGTTTTGTTTCAAGGACAGGATAACTCAGTGTCGCGTCACAGTGGGTGCGGTGCGGCGGGACAAAAGCTGCCAGCCGCCCCAACTGCAAGCCTCAAAGCCCAGACACTGCAGGGATTGGGCAAGTCATCTCCCACTTCCACTCTGCACCTGCAAAAGTGCGTTTCATTGGGTTTGTTTACGTGTTTGTATGTGTGTGTCAGTGTTCTAGCGAGACAGAGAAAGAATGAGAAAGAGAGAGAGAGAAGGTGGAATTTTATCTCACAATAAACTGACTGTTGGGGGTCCTTGCGTTGGTGGGTTGCCCTCAAAAGGCTTAGGATTAAACGTGTTTTTGTGTCTAAAGATTTTTATGAAATATTCATCCAATTAACTAATAATTAATTAATTCATATTTTGAAAACTGAGTATTGAATACCTGAGATTGTGGATCAAGCAAATAGATGAAGCGTTACATGAGGTGTTTTGTGGTGATGCAGCTACTGACATATTTTTGACATAAGTTACAACCCATTGCAACATGCTTGGATTGATTGCTGTCCATGTAGCCAGGGTAGCTTGGAGTTTGTCATATTTGCAGTGCTATGCACCCAAAGGGAGAAAATGCAAAATGACCATCATGTGACAGGATCAGTTATTATCTGTGCTTAGCAAAGCTAAAGGTCATGATACAAATAGCCCCCCCCTGTTTCAGAATTAGCCAGAGTGGAGCAGTAGCAGGTAGTCCATCTCCTGATGTTGCAGAGGGCCTGAGACAAGGTGAGCACATAAAGTGGCTCCTATGAGATTTTCTAAGCTATCCTTTGTATCCGCTTAACTGAGAAGGGGATTAACAACACTAACGGCCTGTTGTATTGCATATTACAAGCAGGTTAGGAGGCTCCCATTGATCATGTATGCTTCATGTTTGCAGAGGGTTCTGTGCTTGTGGCAGCGATGGAGCAGGAAGATGATGTGATGGAGACAGAGTAGCAGAATTTCAGGTGAAGAGAACGAGGGAGATGAAAAGAGTGATAGAAGTGGAAAAAGGTGAAGGAGAAAAAAATGATGGAGGCGAAAAGAGTGATGAAGGTGAAGAGAGCAAGGGAAATGATGTTTGCTGTGAGGGTATACCGAGAAGGATGAGGAATAGACAGAGGAGGAGGAGGAGGAAATAATGTTGGGATTGGAGAGGAGTATTTGTCAGAGGACCCAGGATTATGGCCAGAGAAGCTCACAAATCAACTAAGAGACACTATTGTTCATAACCTGTCTAACAGAGGTTAGTATATATATGTGTGTGTGTATATATATATATATATGATATAAACATAAAATGGCACCTAACGATATGGAAGGTAAGCAATCCCAAGGTGAGGTACTCGCTTTACTGCTGTACGATTTGAGGCAACTGACTCACCCTTGATAATTGAGCCACTAGAATATATCTACTCCACACAGAGTCTGATGAATGAAGCCAGCAGGTCTGAGGCAAATGGTCTAAAAATGTGTTGAAAGTCTACTGAATGGGTAAAGGCCCTACCAACAGTGTATTGAAACCGGACTCTTAAGGCAGTGGACATTTCTCTGGATGTTGAGGCTGCAAATACCAAGGCACTACAGGGCAAAATAAAGGTTGTTCGCTATGAATGGGACTCCCTGCTTGCTGAGGACACCCTAATAGAAAGCAATTTATATTATGCCGAGATTATTTTCACCTTTTTACTACAAAATGTCATCATTATTTTAGGCCTATAGGCTTTGAATCACTACATTGTAGAATTGTGTAAGGACTGAAATAATGCAGACTATAATATTGCACCAATAACAACGATGTTTCATCTTGTTTATTGAAGTAAAACATACATACCTCTGATGCAGTCTTGTCTTTTATTATGCAGTTGCATTATTAAGACTTACTCAATGATATGCCGTTTGTTTCTTATTCCTTTAGAAGGACAAAGACCTAATTAAACAAAAAGCAAATAATCTTTTATACTTAACTTAACCATAGCAAAACTTGGTATAACACATTTTGTGAGAGGATGGCTGAAATGTGGAGGGATTTCAAACTGCAGAATAATTCAAATATCACAGACTGTTTTGAGTATAGATTTTTTTTTATTTTGTGATATAAAAGTTAATTAGTGAATATCGAAATACACACTTTTAATTCAGTATCTACATAACGACCCTTTTCCAAAGTGCCTAGTTCACTTGTTTAATCATGGATTAAGGGAAGATGGGGGCCAAATTAATCTATGAATGAGGCCCAAAATGTTGGGCTACACCCATATATATCTTGTAATATATGTAAGTTATGTGCACTTGCAAAACAATTCTGAATATCATTGTTAAAATCTGTGCTAAGCTCTGGGATTAATTTATGCAGGTGGGCTGAAAAGAATCAAACCATGGCAGGTTCCCCCCTCTTTAACGACGAGTTCTCCCTAACGCTTACTATTAGGCAGCCCCTTTGGAACTGAACAGAGACAAGTGCTCCTGAAGCCTGAGCCTGACTGGCGGTGGCCTGCAGGACGGTACAATTTCTCTTCCCCCAAGCCTGGCAGCATGGCGCAGGGATGGAGGTTAAGCAACTCAAAGGTCAGCGGTAACACACGGCGAGGCGGCGCGGGGTGCCTGGCTGCCCCTTTGTCATGAGCAAGCCACAGCCTGTCAGCCATGATGAAGTAGGAAGAGGGCCCTGGTGCTCGCTCACTAACAGACTTGCTAGGCGGCTTAAAAAAAAGCAAGTCGGCTGATGCACCTGTGCCATGTTCCATATAAATGACAAAGCTGTTGTCATGTCGCTCAGACCTTGGTTCATCTATAAAATATAACACATTTTGGAGAAACATCTCGATGAAAGATAACCTTGTCCATGCAGAGAGGTAGCATGCATTGTGATACTTACAGTATATTTCGGAATACTCAAAACAACTTTCTTTGTAAAAGGTATAAATTGCAGGGCAAGAAGGTCAAATAAATGTATATGTTTTGTTGACTTTTATTATCCCCTGACTAACAATTACCAAATATTTTCTGGTCCATGGTAGTCATAAAGAACATATCTGCTATTAAAAATACATAATATGATATGCTGTTAAATAAAAGAGAGAGCAAATATAGAAATAAATCTTCCCCAAAAGGGTTAAGTGCACTATAGTAAATCAATTGAAAATGCATGCACAATCAAGTGTAATGAAGTTTTAGTACAACAAGTAATCAAATCCATGTTTCCAATAAATTAAATGGTATGTTTTGCCTTGGGCTGCTGACTGGTGTCCCCATAGACAATGTTGCCCCTCAAAATGTATTAGCAAGGTAATGTCTTAGTTTGAAATTGGCAACAGGATTTGGCCTATCGGCTCACTTCCTAATTAGAATTCTATAAAGACACTTTTTGCTCAGCACACGTTTTATTCTCAATGGATTCAACTTTACCTAAAACTCAAACTTATTAATGACAAGACAATATTTTTTTAATCAGCCGAGGGACACAGGTTTGTTTTACTGGGTCCACAATGTGCTATGCTGGTGTCCAATGGGACAATGTTGCCTAAGGGTTACTTACTATTGCGTTAGTTTCAATGGAATACATTACAGAGCAGAGCTTTCATAAGACATCAAGTATACAATCCCTTGTCACTTTCTAGGCAGAGGTTATGGCTATGCTTTTTTTTGTAAGTGATGACTCAATTTGAAATCTTGAGGTCAAACGTTTTCTGATTAAAATGTTTCTAGCTTTCTTCCTGAAAAAGGAATTTATGAAACTTCAACAATTTAAAGTTGTCTTAATGTTTAGTTCTGAACCAATACATTATTCTTTTAACATTTCTTGAACAGTCTCTTGGGAAGAAGCGAACGATAGTAGATAGTGGTATATGAAATAAATACACTCCTTAATAGCGAATTAACATCTGAGGCAAAACTGCGAGTCTGGAGAACAAAGGTGTGTCCTGTGGAAGCTGGATGGAGTAGATTTGTGTAAATATCAGTTTATATGTACAGTTTAAAGATATACTTCAATAATATAATCTTTAGATTAATGCTGTATTAAATGTATTTGGTGGTTATCTGAGGTAGGCAACATTTTTCTCCTCAAAAATCTGAAATTTATCTTAACATATCGTTACAGGTTTTATCAAAAACAATATGGACTGGTGTTACGAAAAGTGTACAAAAACATTTGATGACTGTCACTAGTCAGCCAAGCTGTATCAGCCACAAAGACAGTCACAGAAAACAGAAAAATTTGTTCTCACTTTTTCTCAGCTTGGAACGAAAATGTAGTATTCCCTTGAGTATCGAACACAATTTGCTGTTATGGGATTCAAAGCCAACAGGAGAGACTTTAAAGTAAGAAACGACATATTTCACAAGTGATATTCCTTTAGCTTTGACACTTATCGTTCATAAATATGTGGGGACCTCTTAAGTATTATCAAAAGGGAATTTCCTTTTTGGTGTTGAACGAGACAAAATAGTTTTAAGTCTTCAAATGTACATCCTCTCACTCAAGGCATTTCAAAAGTGTATGATCATTCTCAATGATTACGTTGCACACTGGTAATTTAGGTCCTCCACTTAATTGCAAATGTAGTCTGCTGTAGCTATTGTGACTGCCCTTTGTTAGGTTTGCTACCTTACCTTTATAGAATAATATTTAGCTAAATATAGAATCCTTAATTTAGTTAACCTACTCTCTAGACTTTAGTTCTAGACTTTCTTCTTCCGTCCAAGAACTTGATGTCTGAATGAATGATACAAACCTAGGGAAGGATCATTGGTTCGGAACATACTGAGCAGTAAGTTTAACATGTCAAACATGGAATGGAATGCCCCTTGCTGCCTAAACACATGGTCTATAGGCCTACAACTCCGGGGTATAGGTCTGACCATTTTTTAATAACAACATCTAAAGTTAATTACCTACACCCAATCCCCTATGCATCACGGCCCACTCCTGCCAATGCCCTCCTTATGCATTTAATTAATTGGTGTCTACTAGTGTGTAATGGCAACAGATCCCATACGTAATTGCAGTCGGGACCCATGCATACCTGGGGATTAAATCTTATATTGCATTGCCCCATTATGCGTCACGTAATAACTTGCTTTGCAGCACCTTGTCAAGGGCTAATCCCCGATTTTTTTACAGTCCTCCACTTGCCATGTTGTCTTTTCTTCAATAAGCAGTTTGTTATTGAAATACAGGTGCAGTATGCATATGTCTGCTGATAAGGTTTTTGTTCAACTCCAACGATGCATGTTAATGCTTTGAACAGTATATCAAATACCTTTTTATGGAGTAAAGTGTTGTCATATAAACAGCAAGTTATGGTCAAGCAAAAGACCAGGATAGAGGAAAATGTATTTCTTTGTTTTAGAGTACATTTGTAGGGCTGAAAGTTCGGCAACAATTGTGTGAGAAATGAGAATTGGATAGACATCCTTTTGTCATTTAAAAGCCATTAATCAACAGGTGATCAATGATACCTACCTTGATCACAGTCCATTGATCGCAATGGCAATTACTGGCTATCTGAAGCTGCCGCCCTTCCCCTTCACCTTGTGCCTCTGCAGACATGTGGCCCAGTGCCACTTATTGAACTGGGTCTCATGCTAATGTCCGTCCTCCACCACATTCTTGCGATACAATTATGACTTTTGGCATTAATGAGAGTCTGAAGGCCTGCCATCAGAGCACGTACAATATCACAGTTGAAATAGCAGCGAGTTTGCAATTAGAATGAAGAAAATAATGAAACACTGTTAATACAAAAATGTTGTTATTCAATATTAAAAACATGTAAAAAAATATCTGAAAAAAATCTAATTAGGTGAAAGTGGTCCTGACCCAGGTAGCAAACTGTACTCATTACCATGTTCTCTTAGTGGCAGCCAGCAAAGATAACCTACTGACTTCGAGCAGCAGAAGTATAAGAGGGCTTAGAATAAGGATCATATCTTTTAATTAAACTTCCGGGGCAAAAATAAAACTACTAGCTTGGCCCTTCCCATTCCTAACCCAGGCTTTTTATATGCTGGAATTTTATTGTTGGTCAATGCTGTTTGATTACATTGCTTTGCTATAAATAAAGATATTGAAGTGTCCTATAATGGCAAAACATGACCTGAAAACAGCATCAGCAACATGGCCCACGGCCAAGAATAAAAAATTTACAATGACTTGGAGTTCACAACATACTTTGAAGTGTGACAAGACTTGGATGAGGTTGTGTCTCAATTTCCTCCCTGTGCTGTCACATGCAGTTTATTCTACTCAATGATATGCCTGTCGTCGACATTTCCTCCATTTTCCGAAGCTTATGCAGCAAACAAGAGCAAATAGATAAACAGGTTGCACTGTTTGATGTCTTGGTGCACTACCTGCAGTCATGAGTTGGTTTGACTGAGTTTTGATGTGTCAGAAGTTAAATCCTATGCTATGTTCAACACTCAAACTTGAAAGTGGTACTAAAATACCCGTAATCCCCTTTGACAAGCTCTTTGCAACACTATATTTTGTAGTTAAGAAACATAAGTACAAAATCCTCCACACAGTATTCAACACATAAATCTTAGGAAAGATGTTGAGCTGCACCTACTGTATTTGCACAAATTGCTCTGTTATATAGGGACATCTTTCTTCATTAATGGTGACCGTAGACTGAGCAACCAAGCCTATTCCTCCTATACACAGTATACTATAGACTAATATGTGATGCACAGCTTACACAGTAAGTGAATCTTACCTTTAAAATATTTTTTTTCTACCCAATGGGTAAATCCATTTTACAATATGTGAAACCGATATTTCCTCACTTTCTACAAGGAATCAGAAACATCCTATCAAGATAAAAAAAAAACTGCCTATTAAAAAAGAAAAAGTCTGGCCACTTATACCCAGGGGGAAAGACTAGAAAGTCTCTCTTTTGGATCGGAGCTTGTTAAGAGAAGAAGAAAGCTGCTGCACAACCATTGCATTGGCATGAGACTTCACTCTTCTTCTGCACTGTCACAGTCACACCCCACCGGACACCTCTCTGTGGCCCGCGCCAGCTGAACTCTGAGAATTAGCCTAAACTTTGCTGGCGAGCAGAGCCAGTGCCATTAAGATGGCAGCCTAGCTAAATGTTCAAACTGTGTGAAGAGATGTATTTGGGTGGGGTGTATATTATCTACAGTTCTGCTTCAGTGTAGTCACTTCCAGATCATTCTTCTTCTATAGGCATACTAACAAAACAAAGGGATGCTATGGTACAATGTGAATGGAGTTTTTGGGGGCATTTGGCCACACTCTGTGAGGTCTTAAAATGTAATGAAGACCACGCTGTAAAAAATTGATGGGCAAGGAGCCGCTTGTGGGTTCTTGAAACATATTTTGCTACTTTCAGTGAGAAATGTCTATTTGATCGTTCCCCAGTTATATAAGGCTCGAGCTTACAAACCCACTGCTGACATGTATCAGTCAATGTATCACATGTATTGACATGTATCAGTCAAGAAATTATGTTCAGTGTTTGTTGTGACAAACGTATGCCCATCAGTTTTACCCTGCACTGGCTAGACTAATGTCACTTACAGACATTTTCTGAAGAAGTCGCAGAAAATAACACCAAATGATAAACATTTGATCTGATAGTCGGATGTGAGCAGTGGACACGTCTGCCTCCCTCTCATGGCTAAGCACGTCCATTATGACAGGAGATGGATGAGTGGGCCTCAAACCTGCTGCTGCCGCTGCTGCTGCTGCTGATGCAAAGAACATGTTTGTTCCGTTTCCATATGAAATCTAATGAGAATTCTACATGCATAAAACTACAGATATTGCATGGAGAAAAAGGAAGAAGAAATAGCACTGGGAGATATGAGTGTGCCCATAAAGGTCCATGGTTTCAATACAAGGCGAAAAGCTGGTTGGCGCACAGAGTAAGCTTCTCTAGCTTGCGGACAAGATTGATCTTTGTCTAAGCCAAAGACATTCTCATTGTTTCCGAGAGGCAGTTCATTTATTTGAAGCCTCTCACACTAGGTAGAGAATTACAAGGCTACCCATAAACCGGAGGAGGATTGAATTGACTTGCGCTGTGTGCGTGCTTGTGTGGTCAAACAAAATAAACATCCCTGTATTTACTCGGAATTACTGTGTTAAGGTTTTAAAAAAAAGCTCTGACGATAGCACATTGAATTCTAAATACTATTATTAAGATGCTAAGGATACTGAAAATGATGAAAATATGTCTAAGGTTTTTTTTAGAAACATGAGTGATCTGATAATTCTGAGATATCCAGTGGACCAGGAATCTTTGTTCCCCAGCCTATCATCTTTCTGAAGTACGCTCTTATGCTGTGATAGTATTGTGCAAAGGCTTACAATATACTATTTCTGCTCTCCCTATTAGTGTACCAACTTACCCAGCCTTCTCGATCGAATAGAGTCTCAAACTAGAACTGGCTCCTGGAGTCTTGTTTGAATCTTGAAAAGGAAAAGAGGATTTTGATATTTCAAATTGCAATGCTGCAACAAGAGGAGGTCTGAACATTAGCTTCCCCAAGAAACCAAATCGTAAGCCAATGTGCCATATCTGCAAACCAGTACCTATAACGACATCAACCATCTCTGCAAATAAAAGAAAAACATTCTGCCTAGCACAACTTCCCAGCAGCCCAGCGATGCAGAAAATGGGATCGAGTCGAGGATGTGGCGGTCTTAAAAAATGGGTCTCCTGGAACACGAGTATGAGGTACCTCAACGAGACCTTGAAATCTGCAAATGTATGACTAATCAAACTTAATTGGGGTGCATCAAGACAACAAATAAGCAATTTCAGATCAGAATGTTCACACACGGAGAAAAATAAGAAGCAGAGGATGGAGCACACCGTGTCTCAATTACATGCAAGAGGGTCTCCTTCCGACTGTGAAAACAGATGAGTAGTTTTAATCAGGATATTAGGCTGTACTTTTATTTTGCCAGGCTAGTGTTCATTAGTTAGTTATTTACTTTTGAGAGCAGTGCCTCTTTTCGTAAGAGCTTATCACAGTTCCCTTGGCGGAGGCCGCAATCATATTAGGTTCTTCATGTAACAGGATGCCCAGAGCCTCCAGACTAAATAAAAACATTCTTCTTAATAGCTTACATAAAAGTCGAGTGGGAATAGCTTTCAGAAGGAATTGCAAACTTCATCAACTTCGGAATGAAATAACATTGAAATTTGAATTGTGCATAGTTTGGCTCTCCAAAATGTATTACAGACATTATGACAAAAAGGAACAGGGCACAATAAATTGAACACCAAAACAGACACACGTACACACAGTCAATAATGTGGCCTGTGTAAAGCATCAAGGAAACACGTTTGCTCGTTTGGCAGAGTGCTAGTTTCTGTGTGAGAGGCCACCTATAGTTGAAGCCACACCCTAATGTCAGAATGATGATGGGGCAATTCTTTTCAAGGGAGCTGATTAACCTGCTTTCTCTTGCTCACTTGAGACTTCACAACTCATTGGTGACCCAAAAATGTGTTCCCCTTTATGTCCTTTCGTTTTTGCATTTTGTTCTCTACTTCATTAAGGGGAATACATAACGGAAATTGGTCAGTTGTTGAAGATGCATTCGGTAAACTGCACCTACATTACGCTCATCAAAAAGAACCCTCACTCTGACTGTTTCTTTAACAGAAAATGACTTGCTGTGATTAAATTACCCCCTCCCCGTAAATTGCAGCAGCATTTTGGCTAAAGCACTGAGTGAGGGGTTGGTTGACTAAGTTTTATCTGGGAAACACTTGACCCAACGTGTTGGAAGTGTAAATCCAGCAAATTGATATTTTCATATAATTGCTGGTTTTGCAGGAAAAAGTCAGGAGCATATGTCTGTTGTGTCTGGGGACATGGGAGAGACATCAATTTGGCAGAGCACTAAACTGTTACTAATGTGTTGGACCAACATCCTCTGGTCAGTTTCCAGGGCTACCTGTCACTACACAAACCACTCCTTAGTAAAGTGAGTTAGTAGGAGATGGCCGACCCCATAAAAGGGATAAAACAGCATTTCTAGGAATCGACGACCCCACAAGCGCCATTAAAGGACGACATTATCAAAACAGCAGCGGGAAGAGCACCCTGTCAAAACAGGCCCACGCTTCCTCCAACGACCAGGACATGTCCCTTGCCCTGCTTAGCCGCGCTGCCACAAAACACAAAACCCTCTGTTGACATAATTTCCAGCGGCATCCGCCGGCTCAACTGTATTAGCTCTGTGGCCCCCTGGGCCAGTGCAGGGATTATGCCCTCTCACCGCTATTAGCCCCATTCCCCGCGCTGCTTTGTTTGCTGGCCCGTCTCGGGAGATCTGAGAGCCCCTGCCGCCAATGAGAGAGTGGGATGCAAGGGCACGAGGGCATGGGACATTGTGCAAGAGCAGCCACCTACTTTTAAGGGCTTTTAAGGACAGGTAGCCCTCTCTACCTATCCTCTTCCCTGGTAAAAAACAAAAAAACTAGATCAGGTTCACTGCATCGTTGTTTTTTTTTCCAGCATGATTTACTTGGTGGCGTTGGCACTTGCCCTCAGGGGGCTTAAATTAGGCGTCCTGGCAGCAGATCAATACCTGGCCCTCCCTGCTTTCTCCCTTCCCCTTCCCTTGGCGAGCTGCTGACCGCTGAGCTATGGTAAAAGAGTGTCCGCTGGGCAGGCGAGCAAGGCCACAGTAATGAGCTGAGCCTCTCCTTCTCACTCCGAATTACCCCGTTGAGGCCAGCCTGGCGGCGAGGTGCACTGGGGCACAGAAGAGCTGGAGAGAGGAGGAAGATGACCCGAGGCAGAATTATGCTTGTTGAACCACTCAATCAACTCACATTACCATCATGCCCTGCCTTCCCTGGAGTTCTGCCGATACAGCGCTCAGCAGTCGCAGAGGGTTGACAGACGCCCCTGCCTTTTTATATCCACCTGGGTTATTTCTTTCTGTTCAGTCTAAAGTAGGGTATGTTAGCATTATCGCCGGGCTCTTCATCTTTTTTTGGGGAGGGGGGATACTTGCCAAGTCTAGTTTGTGTGACATGAATTCAGCTTTGGCCTGGTCAGAAGTTGCAAGGTAAGTAGTTCTTTAAACAGGACAGGAAATAACTACAAACTCGACTTGAGGTCCATCTGATGATGTCGGACAAACGTTTGGCCAATCCTTGCCATGTTTTCATTTTGCAATGTGTATTTGTCATCTCTTCTATGGATTATTTTAATAGTAAACAAAAAAATGTATTGTAATTGCATACAAAATCTCCTATTATTCCTCATACCAGTAATTATTGTAAACCAAATATCTAGAGACAAACCATGATGTTAAAAACATATAAGCAAGTGACTATTGCAGCACCAACACACACAAACACACACACACACACACACACACACACACACACACACATACACAATACAGCAATAAGAAATACAATGTTCTTTGACACAGCCTTAGAAAGAACTTAAAATTCAATTCAAATCCCTTTAAAGAGCATAACATATCTCCCCATTGTCTGAAAATATCTCACGCTGACTCATGCACTGTTCAAAGGAAATCTAAGGACATTTGAGAGAGGGGGGGGATGTCCTGACAATGCCCTCATGCATTTCTCTCATGGTTTTCATCTTGTGAGGAACAGTTATTGCCTCTTAATGACAACATCCCAAGTTGCTGGAAGAAAAGGTCAGAAGTAAAGTTCTCCCTGACACTTGAGGCTTTCTGAGTAATTTAAAGACTTGTCAGGGAAGACCTTTTGCCTGGCGATGAGGAAAACGTTCCATATTTATGACACCTCCTTTTGAAGGGTATTAGAGGGATAAGTGTGAGCGCTGTGCAGTATAAGGCAGCGCGTGCTTACCTCAGTGAATCAGACGAGCATTAGAGATCAACATAACAAAAGCCATTCCACAATTCCACAGTTTTGGGCGTAAATGTTTTCCGATCAGCTGTAATGGTAATAATTCACCAGGAAACAAAATATTCAGATCAGATAATGTGGATTAGTCCTTGAAATGAGAAAACTTGTGGCTGTACTTATTTTCTCTAATATATACCAGTCTCAGCAGACGATCTTACCAATGTGATGTTCAAATTCTCCTCATGATAAGGGAGCTTAGAAATGAAGCTGCAGAAACAGAGCTATCATGCACTCGCCGCTATTGCTTTTCTCCCTCAGGACCACAATATTGTCAGCCCTCCAGCAGCACTGTAGCATGGCTGACCTCTTTCACAAACACTGGCCCTGTTGTGGGGGTGCATTGCCCGCTGCCTGTTGATACCCGGTCAATTTGCTGCGCTTCTCTCTTGCTCATTTGAAGTTATGAAGATTTGATTTATGCTCACCCCCATAGCCCCTTATATCTGCATTTATTTTTAGATGTGATTTTCATATAAACAAACTGAGTTCCAGAACCCACGTATTGATTGACTGCTTGGAGACCGCAGGGGGTGGTGTTGCTGAGAGTAGAAAACATCTTGAGTTATGAAAACAGGTTTTTAAGTTCCCTGGCTGTGGAGGATGATATATGATAATTTGGCAGAGTGAACTTGCAGGATACAAAATGTGCTTTAAACTATCAAAGTGTCAATCAAACAAATGCAAAGCTGACAAACCTTGTTTTCAGCAACTATGGACAACGCTTTATGTCTAGCGACATTCCATTCCATTCCATTACATTCATTTAGCAGATGCTTTTACCCAAAGCGACTTACATATAGAAAAGCGAGCAGAGACATTATGCAAAGAGTGTATTTGGTATCCCTTATAACAGTATTTTAAAGGTATTTCAGTATGGTAAAAATACATTCCATTAGCATTCAGAGAATGTACTTACAATATAGGAAAATAGTCATGGGGCACAGCAGTGTTTTGACCCTTGCATACTATTGCTATACTGCTCTATTTCCCTGGTCCCCCCACACACTTTCAGGTTTCGATTCTATAAAACATGGACGCTCTGGATGAGCCTGGCGAGACGTGAGGTCTGAGAGTTGGTAAATGTTTTATATGTGCTATAATCTTATAGGCCCTCATTAACAGGGGCAATGCCTAAGGGGAATTACTCCTGGTTAGAGGTGCGGTAAAAGCGTCAATGCCCAAGATAGCTTCGCCGTCAGGCTACTTCAAAGTCTTGCCTTGACCAGTAGATCATTTGAACACTTCACATTAAATCAGAAGGCATGGGAATGGGGCCAGATTTTCGACTTGTTTGTAACTAGGGAACCTTTTATTTATTTATTTTCAAATTTGCATACTTATCAATCCAAGAATAATGCTATTTGTATATCTTTTGTCCTGTTTTTGTAGAACACCAGGCAAGGATTTTTTGGGACGTGTAACACACATTTAAGTTTATTATTTACATAAATGCCATCTTTATCTTACATACACTACCCTCGACCCCGACATTCACATTACCCAGTGATATAGTGTGGCTGTTTTTCATGCTCTCTTTTTCCATTTTAAGGAGTTTCCCCATTCAGCACTTATTCATCATTGTTTGTATTTGTTTATGCGAATAGGTTCAGTATAGCATGTAGTCAGGGTGAAATGCAGTGTGTCTGTCATTTTTCATTCCATATACTGTAAACCCAGCCATGACTAAAGCAAACACCATGGAAAAGAGTAATCCAGCATTGAGCATGGCTTTTACGATTCCAACCACTGATTTACAGGGTGACACCATTACCGCAGTACTTTGATCAAATGCTTTCGATTGAGTCACAAATGAAGTGGAATCAATGGCCAGAGACCTTCGCCTGGGACCTTTTTAAGAAATGTGTCGCAGTTGTGGGCGACCGGGGGTTCAGCTCTTTCCGAGTCCCCTGTTCAATCACTCCTTTCCTCCCATGCTTCTCTGCAGACGAGCTGAGTAGGAGGGACCAAGGAAAAGAAAGAGAGAGAGCATTTGCCGTGGCTGTTCACAATGCCACAGTGTAGGCGCTTCTCTCCTTGGCCCCACAGACGTGGCGATAATTTTACCTACAGTATACGACATTTGAGCCACAATCCAACCCCCACAAGTCATGCAAAAGGGACATTTTTGTAAACATTCTAGAAGTCTTTATGCTGTACAGTTTATGAAATCGAAGTAATTATAGTGAGTAATTCCTGCACACATCTGTTTTCCTTAGACTCAAAAGATGCGATGTCAAGGTACCGTTCAAAAGTAATACATCCTTGTCGTGTCTGAGATGGAAATGTGCTACATAGTTAAAACCTTTTTAGACAAGGTAGACCTGTTGAGACTTTGTGTTGAGGCCGATTTGTTCTGTCTAGGCTTCTCGTCTCTCCGTGTAATGAGTGATTAACATTTTCTTCCTGGCAGACAGATTTTAGTTCTGGACCGACACTTGCCCAGTCTCTGTGTGCCAAAACTCCCAGAGAATTAAATTATGGCACACTGGTGGTAAATCCTGTGAGGCAACAAATAATCCTGTGATTTTTTTCCAAACAATTGTTTGTATTGCAATATATATAAATATACATGTAATATTCTGTAATCCAGATGTTATCTTGTATGACTGTCAACTATATAATAAGATATATTAAACAATTTGACAATTCTTACACAGAACTATCTTATAATAAGTGACATTGTAAATGGATATACTCATTTTGGATGTTTCTGTACACATAGTATGCCTGTTTCAACACATATCATACCGTACCAACAAATGTAATATTTTGATACATTTTTAAGAATGGGTATTTATTCAAACTGCTACACCATTATATTGTGTTGTGTACATTAATATATGTACTCAAATGAATTGCAGTATTTAAAAAAAATTAATCCTTTTAAACTAAATAGGATAGGATTTAATTATGTCAGAAAACTAAACTGTGCCCTTTTAAGACTCGTTATTTTTGAAGAGATTGAAAACTAATTCTGAGTAGTTAAGTTAATGTCATGTTTATTAGATGTCTTTGTAAGTACAGTCAGTGTGCTAAGATTGTCATGAAGGGATTTCAGGAACAAGCTCTGACGTATGTCACAGTATTAACCCAAAGAGCTGAAGTGGCAGTATTGTTCCCAATCTAGTGTTAAGACTCAAGTTTTGCATGTTTTATCATTTATGAGAGTGTAGCAAGGAGACAGATCCTCAACTCTGTCTCTTGAGGAAAGAAAGCCGATTTGCTTCCACTTTCACTTGCTCAGGAACGTTAATTTTCCCTTGGCCGGTTCACCTTCAAATCTAATCAACTACAATGGCTAATTTGACACCTGAAAGAAGTGAAGACTCACAGCACAATAGACTAGACAAAGGAAGGTGATTAAAGCAAATTTTTTTCAATTATGTTAAGTGAACAAAGGCAACATATTCTTTTTTTGAAGGTAAACATACTTTCCTGTTTGATTGGAACGAAACATAAACACTGCTGAGAAGCTCAAGGGCATCCCCAGCCGAGGCTTTGTGATTTTGAAGTATTGTGAGTGTGGTGTTAATCTTCCTCTTCCTTTGCTGCTTTATCGCTCAGGTCCTAGTCTAGTGCCGGCACACTGGCACCATCACCCATGCCCAGTGAAGACTTTAAAGCCCTAATAAAACATGCGTTTATTGTAGCGGAAGAGCAGGGAATTACATTTGCCACAATCTTAGCTACTGAACTCTTATAATTATAAGTGTCCACTAATTTGTGCCTCATTAAGGATGGAGCTTAATGCAATCAAGACCAGCTCTAATCTAGGGGAACGTTCTGAACACACAACTCTGCAGGCAAACAATCAGAAATGTGTCGCACATACACAATTTGAAGTCAATCACAGAACTATAAAAATTTTCTTTTCTGAATTGGTTTTGAAATGTAAACACATTCTAACCATTCGTTATCAGACTTGAACTAGACTTCTATCCTTTGTCTGAGGCACTGTATCATAAGGATTGGACATTGAGTTAATCTGCTAATCTCTCTCTCCACCAATCAAAACATAAAAGAAATAATGCAATCACTCTGAAATGAAATGGATTATTCAGATGTGGTTATTATATCGTGAGCACCAAGCCACTGTCAATGGAGTAGTCAAGCAGAACACTGAACACAAAGGCCGACCCTTAATGATTTTGGAAATGAACAAATCTGCTTTGTAGAGTAAGACATTTATGATGAAGTCTTAGTTAAAAAAAGAAAACATGATTCATTCTCAGCAAGATACAGAGGCAATGATAATGGTTGAAGTTTGGTATAGTTTATTTGCTGTTGCCATAGCATCAGCTGTAGGTGTCCCAATATAAATAAATACTAAATTACAAATATATCATTCAATACATATCGACAGATATGACTAATGATGACTGACTAATAAAAAAAATATAGACAACAAAGTGAACCTAACCGATAATACAATATATATTTCTTGTCATTAACATACTTAGTTGTTAGATGGGACACAGTGGGCTTACTCTCCCCCATCACCACCCTAATCCTAATTAATGACCAACCTGCCTGTGTTGCAAATGACTTTGTCACCAGGGATTGATTTGCAAATGTAATACATTGTGTATATTGTGACAGTCAGGCAGTTTGGCAAAGAGATCAATACCATAATTTTTTTTAAAGAAAATACTTATTACCACTGACGTTTCCCGGGGTGCTTAGTTATAGTCATCTTTCATCAGAGGATCCCCTGCTAAACCCTCCTGCTCCCAACACAGTCATTAACAGCTGCTGGGATATTGGGATGCGCAACTATGAAGAGTATTCTCACTAACCTAACATCAATAAAAAGGCACAGTATAAAACATGTGTTGCAAGTGTTTGACCGCTGCTCATTTGATTGGTGAAAGTCATTTGGATATCATCAATCAGTTTTGGAAGAAACCATTTAAAAGGCTCTGAGATTTAAAACATTGGTGTCGTGAACTAGTATTTGAAACTTCTCATTGTCTACGTTTTTACAATGGCCAACGTGTATAGACCTATTAGCTACTATATGGTTAGGTCAAATGGAGGTGCTTAATTTGAGCAGCATGTCCTCTGTCCTTTCTGAATGAAAAGGCGGATGTCCTCTGAAGTGCAGTAATTAAAACAAAGTTAATTTGTTCTACTGTCTGCAACTCTCCATAACTCAGACTATTAGGCTGATGTACATACATTAGTGAGTGCAGCGAAAACAAGGGCTGCGTCTCAATATCCATGCAAGCATAGTTAAAAAGATTTAGTATGTCCTTATAATTTGTCAAATGCAGCACGCATTTTGCAGTATGTACGCCAGAATGATTTTCTGGCAAATTCTGACCCACAATGCTCTGCGAAGCGGAAAATATGTTCTCTCCAATGTTTTTGCGCAAGACTCTCACATTTCCCTCGACCCTCCCATGAATGCACATGCATGAGTAAGAAAAGTGCAACTTGTCATTCTGCACTCACAATATCTACATACCATGCTATGTTTTTAGACGCACTTTGCAACGAGATTACGCCTAAAATGGCCGCTAACAGTAGGCTTCATCCGCCCCTGAGTCTTTCAACACCATTCCGCTCCAAATATGTTCTGGCCAGAGAAGAGGGCCTACGACTGACTTGCTCACAAATCGGCAATTTTAACAACTTATAGTATCACAGCTTTTTATGAACAGCAATATGCTTGCAGCAATGCAGGTGTTAGTGAAACTAAGAAATGTGTAAAAAACAAAACAAAACAAAAACGGTACAATCAGACAAACTCATCCTTCCTATTTATTAAATGCAAATACAATTCAGTTTGGCATGGTTGGGTCTGATCAGCATTTTGAAGCTCCCTGCCATTACATGTCTGGAACAACGCTCAGAGGCAGGTAGCATCCATACATCTATCCCCTTTTTGAACAGACTAGCAGACCGGAGGTGGAAGTTGGGGTGGAGGTGGGAGCATTTTAACTACAAGTTATCTCTCCCCCTTCCTTCGTTAACATGGACATTTGATTGTGAACAGGTGTGTCCAGTGATTAGTGTGTGTAGCACAGGCAGTATGACATCTTACGTCAGCAGAACAGATTTTGCGTTATCTGAACTTTCGCTGAGACAAAAGATGGTTATGCATGGGTCTAATAATCATTCAACTTAACTGTCTTTTCCCTTTCATCCTTCCAGATTTATTTACTGAACTAAAGTGAAATGTTGTTGTTCTCGGTGCTGTTCTTTGTGGTTCTAGGTTGGGAGTCTTTGCCAGTGCTCGACGTCAGATGTTGGGCCTCACTAGCTAGCTGGTTGGCCAACTTACCTTGTTGGCTAGCAATTCTGGTCTGATGTGCTTTATCTTTGTTGTTCTCTCTCACTGCTGGCAAATGTGAATCTCAAATATAATGTTTGATGAGTCCAGATGGTTGATTAGAAACACTTGCATCTTTCAGGGTACCTAGGTGTCCCTTGTGAAAACTATATTGCACTTTTTAAAACCCTATTTCTTTTTTTTACGATGTCACTTCTCTTTAGATAAAGGTTGTTCAAGATCAATGTAAAAATGGGCTGTTTTAATGCCACTAGATATTTGCTTGCTATCGCGTGTACATCACTTCAGGGTCCCAAAAGTTGAACACGCTTCTAATTGAATTAAGTTGAATAAACTCGTAATTTATATTTTTTGTCCAATGGGAAATAGCAATACTAAGTTTGTGTCTGAATCTTGAAAGTTTAAAGCAATAATTTTTCTTAAGACCTCTCCATTTGAGCACATGGTCACATTTCCGCAGGAGGCCAGGAAAGGGACCTTATGGGTGACCTTTATGTTGGCTCAACGCTGTTCACTTGGGTTCAATGTCCAACATGCTCCTAAACACCAGAGCGGTAATGGAGAATTTGGAGGAAAAAAGAATCATAATCCTTGGTGAAGCTGAAGCATTCTCAACCGCAGTAGTCCACACAGAAATATTTGTCTGCCGTAAGTCTTTGTTCGATTCATTTAGTAATGGAAAAGAAAAGGAGCTTAAAACTTTGAGGCGCCTGCTAATGATCCAGAATCAAGACTGCAACCAGCGCCAATCCATAAAGCAATTTACAGCAATGAGCTTTCATGGCTTGGCCGTGTCAATCTCACGCTTACTTGTATTTGTTTGATGGGATTTGATGATGCACTAGCACCCTTTGTGCTCATTTGTGTGTTTGTCTGATATGTGTCTCTGTGGATACACAGAGAGATGAGAGAGGTGATGAACTGTAGTGTATGTGTGTTTGTGTGTATGTGGTTGTGAGCATATGCTTCTGTGAATGTGCCACCAGAATGTAATTTTGAAGCAATAATCAGCTCCTTTCTCAGTCTGTAACAGACAACAGATTTTACTTGGGTTCAGGGTTAGTTATTTTCAAAATATATATGTCACCTCCATTCCTCCTTTCACTGTACTGTTACACCACTGTCATGTGCCCCTCATAACAATTCAAAAATATACTCGATGTTGCTGTGACACAAATAGTGTTTAATGGTTTTACAGTGTGTACTCTGGACTTTCTCTTCCACACTTAGACCGCAATTGTTCCACAGTTTGCAGCAGCAATTGTGTAGTTTTAACCTCCATGAAGCCTAAGAGAGAATATGTATTGTATCTGTTAGGGATGGCCCTGCCTGACCTAACTGAACAAGCACCAAATACTAGCACACACCCAGTGATACCTTTGGAGCTTCTTCTTATGATGCTTTTCATGTCTGCAAACATTAACCACGTTGCTTTTTTTGTCTGGGTATGAAAATAGTGAACCCAGTTGCTCAGCTCTGCTGTCAAAATGACTGCTTTCAACTTAATGTTGGGATTGGTTTGCCTTTGTGCAGTTATCAAATGGAATTTACATTGCCAGCTAAATTATCACTACAAAATGGAAATCCTTGAGGCAGAAGATGTTTCCCCAGTGGACAGTTTTGAAATCCTGCGCGCAGTTTAAATCTAACATTTTGCATGTACAGAAAAGCTGCTAACATTTTAAATGATTCAGTCCCAGACAAAGTACTTGTAACCTAAATATTGTATGTAGATGTATACAGCCTACACTATATAACCCACATGTGCAACATATTGCTCTTCAGTTTCTAACACAGCTTTTGTTTCTGTCAATTTTCGATTGAAAGCCTGTAGTAGAACACATCTATCAACTGGGATGCAGTCAGTAGAAGTTTCAAGGACCAAACAGGGATCATGTCTGTAAACCTTTCAGGTGGTCATTATCAAATCTATGACATGATTTAGAAATTGCCCTCAAGCTTAATCAGTTCTAGACAGCTAATGGGCTAATTGCATGCTTAGCATAACACATATTTTATTTATATTGATGTAGCACTTCAAGCTTATGCAGGTCAAGTAATTGTGTCTTCCATAAACCTGTTACAGCAAACCAACTTAGTCTTACACATGAACAATCTAGAATGATTCTATTATACTATGAATCTTTGAAGAATCTTGGAAGAATGTTCACTTTTTGACAATCCCTCCACTAAAGCAAATTAAGACTCTGGAAACAGCTTAATTCTTTCTCAATTCTGTTATCTCCAACTATTGCTTGTCTGCAATGAAGCCTCACATTGCCCTCACTGCAACAGTGGCAACAATATCTAGTGCCATACTGTGTAATGTACTTGCTATACGACTCTACCATTCCATTTGTCAACAGAACAATAGGCCATGTCACATATGCCAGGTGTAACCCACTTCACATGCAGTGATCCTACTCAAACCCAGCAGCAATATTGAACAGAAAACTTTTAGACTGTGGGTGCTCAACACGACAACTGCGAGCGACCGAGTTGATTGATAAACCATGAAGCCTGAGAGCATTTTCACGCCGCGCTGCTAATCTGTTTCCTCTTTCTCCCCTATTGGAAAAGCTATTTAGTTGAAAGGCCTTATGGTCTCACGTCAAGACAAAAGCAGACTAACTGTTCTATCAGAATTGACTGTGGTTTCTAAAAAGGGTCAGTTTATGCAGTTTCCTATAATAAAAAAAGGTATTCATAGATTTGTAGGGTTGTATTTGCACTACAATCATCACAGTTGTAGTGTTAGTTTGCTGAACATATGGTATATTGTGCTAAAAGTGTATATATGTGTGTTATAAATGTTAAAGGTCATTCAGGAATTATACCAAGTAATATTACATTTAGTTACTAAGTAAAGTTATCAGATAGTGCTGAGTTTGAGATGCCGTATAGTGAAGGCCCCAATGAGTGAAGCATGGATAAGCAAATGCTTGTAATGATGGTAACTCATTCTGATTGATTGTCCTCCAGGACACTTAAAGTTACTTTACAGAGGCAAAACAGGGAAACAA
>JAVQIZ010232887.1:0-36705 GCA_036023535.2 Galaxias brevipinnis | reverse complement strand
GAGCCAGATGAGGTGGTTCGGGTATCTGATTAGGATGCCTCCTGGGCACCTCCCGTTGGAGGTTTTCCGGGCACGCCCTACTGGTAGGAGACCCCGGGGTAGACCCAGAACACGCTGGAGAGATTATGTTTCTCATCTGGCCTGGGAAGGCTTTGGGATCCTCCAGGAAGAGCTGGATAGCGCTGCTGGGGATAGGAACGTCTGAACTACCCTTCTTAGCCTGCTGCCACCGCGACCCGGCCCCGGATAAGCGGCGGAAAATGGATGGATGGATTAATGTTTATGTTGCTTGTTTTATTTTACGTCTATTCTAATCTTTTGTGGTGATGTTTTCGTTTTTGCACCTGTCAAAGGGTGGGATATATTAGGCAGTAAGCGAACAGTCAGCTCTTGAAGTTGATGTGTTGGAAGCAGTAAAAATGAGCAAGAGTAAGGATCGGAGCAACTTTGGGCCAAATTGTGTTGGCTAGACGACTGGGTCAGAGCATCTCCAAAACTGCAGGTGTTACTGGTCTGCAGTGCTCTAAGGAAGGACAACCGATGAACCAACGACAGGGTCATGGATGCCCAAGACTCATTGATGCGCATGAGGATCGAAGGCTAGCCCATCTAGTTTGATCCCACAGAAGAGCTACTGTAGCACACACTGCTGAAGTTAATGCTGGCCATGGTAGAAAGGCGTCAGAACACACAGTGCATCATAGCTTGCTGTGTATGAGGCTGTGTAGCCGCAGACCAGTCAGAGTGCCCATGCTGACCCCTGTTCACCGCTGATAGTGCCTACAGTGGGCATGTGAGCATCAGAACTGGACCACGGAGCAATGGAAGAAGGTGGCCTGGTTTGATGAATCACGTTTTCTTTCAGATCATGTGGATGGCCGGGTGCGTGTGTATCGTGTATCTGGGGAAGTGATGGCACCAGGAAGCACTATGGGAAGAAGGCAAGCTGACGGAGGCAGTGTGATGCTCTGGCCAATGTTCTGCTGGGAAACCTTGGGTCCTGGCATTCAAGTGGATGTTACTTTGACGTACCACCTACCTAAGCATTGTTGCAGACTAAGAACACCCCTTCAACGGTATTCCTTGATGGTAGTGGCCTCTTTCAGCCAGATAATGCGCCCTGCCACACTGCAAAAATTGTTCAGGAATGGTTTGAACATCAAGAGTTCAAGGTGTTGACTTGGCCCACAAATTTCCCAGATCTCAATCCGATTGAGCATCTTTGGGATGTTGTGGAACAAGAAATCCGACCCCTAGAGGATCCAACTCGCAACTTACAGGATTTAAAGGATCTGCTGCTAACGTCTTGGTGCCAGATACCACAGGACACCTTCAGAGGTCTTGTGGAGTCCATGCTTCGACGGGTCAGTGCTGTTTTGATGGCACTAGGGGGACCGACACAATATTAGGCAGGTGGTTTTAATGTTTTGGCTGATCTGTGTATATCTCAATGGCACTAGCCTGATTAAATCAAGGATACATTTTTTTTTATATCAGAGATTGATCTGTGATAGGCCATGCGATAAATCGGTCGGCCTCTACCCATAACACAATGAAACAGTAATTGCCCCCTCCCCCCCCATACTTTATAAGGAATTGTGTCACAGTTTAGCAGCAATAACTGCTATCAAATACGTGTTCATGCAATTGCAGGGTGAACAGTAGAATATTGGCACCAGTATACAAATATGCCTTTATTTTCTGGATCAAGCAACAGTTTTCCAATAATACATTTCAGCTTACATAGGAGGTGGGTATTCAGTCCAGAGTCCCTTCTATTCAAGTAATCTCTGTAAACTTTGTATCTTAGGCCAGAATACAAGGAGAGAGTCTGGTCGTAAAGTCCAGATGGGGAACATTGGTGCAGCCAAGGTAAAGATGAACCATGTCTTCTAGGAATGTAACGATACTTCACGAGACAGTTAAATAGCAATGCAAATATGTGACAATTGAAATCAGTCATATAAAACCTGAATATTTTTCAGTCCTAGTCTTCAACATCATTTTATTTTTTTTTTGTGAGAAAATTGTATAGTGAATTGTATCGAATCGTGAGTTGAGTGTATCGTTACATCCGTAATCTCTTCTGTCCTCTTCAACGCCGACATGCAGTAAATTGTTACGGGGCAGACTGCGAGAAAGTTATCCTTCATAGGATGTGGAGCAAGAATTGTTTATTGAACACCCTTTTAGAGCACTTTTGTTTCAAATTTCCTACATGTAGGCTAGTTCTCTATCCTGCAACTATAGTTATCAAAGTTTGCGTACAATTTTACCAAACTGTGTAAAGACTGCACTGCTATGAGGCCAAATGCACTGTACTTTAAGCAGCTACATGCAACCTTTTAGTTAGTAATTTTTGGCGGCTCCTAGAGCTTCTTAGTAGCATTGTCAGAAAGCCTACAAGCAAGATGTCCACTTGTTTACCAATGCACATGGACACTTTTCAACTTGACTAATGAAAACTTATGTACAAATGCATGCTGTTTTTTGTGTGCAAGACAAGCAAATAAAAGCTTATATGGTTGCTATGCCTTCTTAGAGAAAAACTCCATAATTATACAAGAATGATACAATACTCGAGGATCAAGGCGACAGAAAATAAATTGGCTTCATCAATTTTTAGACTTCTGGTCTGAAATAAAGTATAAAAACATCTAAGCTTATAATATACTGAAGATTTTATCGAAGCCCTGTGCCCACAAAAAAAGCTCATCATGAATGGGCTGCCTTTCTGCCTACTTTAGAAAGCAATGGTCCTGCTCTCTAACCTGCTCATAAAAGCCTATCTTACAGCTTTCTTTTACTAATATTACAATACTAATACACTTGTTGTATAAGAATGCAAGCAGGTTTATTATGGTGGTGAATACATGATATGGGAGTGTACGATCTACAGTACTTTGTCACTGTTTCATAATTTAGCACTGTTATTTACAGCAAGCCAAACGGAGATAGCAAGCACAGTTGATCGCGAGAAGAATTAATAAAGTCGTGTACTAAGGCCCTTTCTTTGTATTATCTGGTATGATCTCTAGATGAAATGAGACCAATCGTTGCTTTTTGGGGGGAATGTACACCGTAAATATATTATCATGATAGGTAATGGATTTGAACTGTAAATAAACAGAAATTGTCATTTCAGAATTTCTTTTATTTTGCAGGCGATTGCAGATGTCATCAGAACATGCCTTGGACCCAGAGCCATGATGAAGGTTGGTAGTAATTCTGTATGAAAAACATGTTCTGTTTTTGTTTTCTTTCACTGTTGATGACTTACTACAGTAAACCAGCCATTCTTAATCTTTTTATCTACAGATGCTGTTGGACCCCATGGGAGGAATTGTCATGACCAACGATGGCAATACAATCCTCCGGGAGGTGAGTGTCTCCTTTTACTCTCCTGTGTATCAGAGCACAGTGGTCAAAGAATGGCCTTGTCTCAGGTTTTCAAGGTTTACATTTTGTCACTGGTTTGTAGACAAACCAATACTGCCTGTAAAAGGTAATTTCATGAGATATTGGCAGTGTTTTATTATTGTTAGCTAGATTTAAAACAAAAAATAAATGAATAATAATGTGTAGATAAAGCCTGCATTGATTGCCTCATACGGAAAGCATTTTTTCAGTTACTGTTGCTTTTTCAGCACCCCTACTAAACAAATCTTTTCCGTGCCACTGTGTTGCTGCATCAGGTAGTAACCACCAACTCTGAACTTACTTTCCAGATTCAAGTGCAGCACCCCGCAGCCAAGTCCATGATTGAGATCAGCCGCACCCAGGACGAGGAGGTTGGAGATGGGACCACTTCAGTAATCATCTTGGGTTAGTGAGAACAACCTATTGCTGTTTATTTTTGACCAGGAATGTCTGAAGCAGGGGGGTGCAAAATGTCCAGTGTTGACAGTTAAAATTAAAATAATTTAACTTGCTAACTAGAAAGCTAAATTAAGCCAGGAAACTCTACACGCGGTGCCAACGCATATCACATAAGTACTAAAGAACAGTAGAATAACGAATACCTCAGTAAAGTTAATCTGAGTAAAATTGAAGTCAACCACCTAAAGTATAAATAGCAACATTTGGCTGATCCGCCATCTCAACATTTACTTGGTGGCACAAACCAACCATCTTTGGTCACAGTGGCAGAGGCCTTTTGGCATTCGTATTGGTTAGTTGTGCGTCATTGATATTTCAGAAGATCCACTATTTTGTAAAATGAAGTAAGATATCTATATTTCAAACTTCAATTTGTGAAAATAGTTTTAAAAAATTACGATATTAGATTGAAGTACAACAAATCAACTTAGAAGTACAAAGTTTACTAAACGAATTAGAACACGAATTGAGAGTGACATTGCTCATAACCCAGCAAACAAAATAGAAAAGGCATGTGTCATTTTCTACTGGTTACGGTCTGTTTTAATTTTGAATATGATCAAATGTAAATCTTGTCAAAGTACACTATATGGCCAAAAGTCTATGGACACCCGACAATCACACATTTAAGAGCTCATCATCATTTAAGGGCAGCACGGTGGCTCAGTGTTGCCTCATAGCAAGGTCTTGAGTTCAAACCCCACCTGACCTAAGGGCCTTTCTGTGTGGAGTTTGCGTGTTCTCCCGGTGTTTGCGTGGGTTTCCTCCGGGTACTCCAGTTTCCTCCCACAGTCCAAAAATATGCAGGTTAATTGGTGACTCTAAATTGCCCGTAGGTGTGAATGTGAGTGTGAGTTGTTGTCTGTCCCTATGTTTCGGCCCTGTGATAGGCTGGCGACCTGTCCAGGGTGTACCCCGCCTCTCGCCCTGTGTCGGCTGGGATAGGCTCCAGCCCCCCCGCAACCCTGCAAAGGATAAGCCTATATAGCTAATGGATGGATGGGTTATGGACCCCCCTTTGCATTGAACAGGCGCCACTCTTCTGGGAAGGCTTTCCACAAGATTGTGGAGTGTCTTTGGGAATTTGGGCCTATTCAACCGAAAGAGCATTTGTGAGGTCAGGCACTGATGTTGGACGAGTTGTTCTACACCAAAGTTGTCCAAGCCCTGGAAAACAGACCCCGATCATCTCTCCTCCAACAAACATTACAGTAAGGTATACACAAATATCGGACTGTTAATGGTATTGGTCAGAAAAATTGGTCACTACCGTTGACATACTGCATACTAATTCTGTGTCAAGTACATTAGGCCTACTGTTACTTCTGCATAGTAGGCAAACACAGTGTACATTTCTCAATGAAAAGTTCAACATGGCGGCTCTTCTTGGTCCAAGAGACATTTTTTGTTCATGGGGACTGGGGAGATAAACCTAGGAACAGAGTTTGGTGATTCTCCAGGATGTGGCGGCTGACCAATGATGCCTCTCCCTGGTGGAAGGTTGTTTTTTTTATAATTTTTTTTACCCAAACATTTTTTAAATAAACAATTACATATTGTCAGTATGTATTTGTTTCAAATGCACAATGACTTGTACTATATAAATCATCATATTTGGGGTAAAATTAGCTGACTATTCATCTCCTCTCTCTCAATATCTACTGGGGTGCTAGAAAGTGTCCATTCAGTGCAGCAGCACAGCCAATGGATGACACAAGAAATGCACACAGCAACATACAGTTTGCCAATCAGCGTCCTCGAATCCGATGACAAAAGGGCGATAAGTTTAGTGCCCCCAAGTAAAGTCAGCCATTGTGGTGGAGGAAGTTGATTTACGATCTGCCATTAGATCAAGACAGAAGAAAACTGATAAAATAATAAACAATTACGTATTCATCAAAACCCATTTGAAAAGAGTACTTTGGTGGAGAAAATACGAGTGAAAGAGCAACAGGCTTGTGAAAAAACAGGCTTGTGAAAAAAACAAAGTACACGCGAGGCTTCTCCCGTAATTGGCATGACTAGAAGGCTTGCCTAGCTGGATGCAGTCATGGAAAGGCATATTTTGCTTCACTTGCCAACTTTTTAGACCAGCTGGAACAGATACAACATGGACTGTTACAGGAGTAAGGGACATGAAACATCTATCAAAGAAGGTAAAGAAACATAGTGTTCGAGGGCACACATGATATGGAAAATACGGCCAAGTTAACTTTGCAGAGCATGGCTCGCATTGCTAAGCAACTGGATGAAAGCCACAGGATTGGGGTGAGGAAGAGTTGGACAAGAACAGGCACATTTTATCAAAGATAATTGACTGTTATATTCTACTGGTCGGTCAATCTTCTTAAAATCCTTATCACCACACCCATGACAACAGCATAGTCCGAGAGGTGCTTATCTACTTTGAAGAGGATCAAGACCTACCTGAGGATCGCCATGACACAGGATTGCCTGAATGCTCTGGCTATGCTCTTCATGGAGAAATAAAAATCTAAAACATCCCTAACTTCAGTAATTAAGCAATTGAGAGGTTTGCCACTCGGAAGGACAGAACGGCCAAATTCCTTTACAAAAAAGATTTCATGACTGCTGCATTTTATGCACCTATGTGGCTGAAACATCTGAACTCAGTATTTTAGTAGGCATGTCCACTGACTTTTGGCCATATAGTGTGCTATTCATAACATTATGAGACTATGACTCTGCACATCTACAGCGCAATAGAAAAATACCTGCTAATAAAATATAGTGTGATTTGAGTTTATGTAAGTAGCTGTAAACGGATGCCTTGTCCATTTTGTTGAGCCAGTAAACCAGCTGGAAGTCACATCAGACTGCAGAAAACAATGAACTAGATTGAAATTATTGTGTGTGAAACAGATAACATGTATTGAGTAATTAGAGATTATAGAACGATATCACAAGTCATTCCAGCACACTTTTTTTTTGTTCTTGGTGTATTTCTTTGTTCATTGGTGAAATGCTAACAAGGTTATGGGTTTGTAAAGACCGGACCTTGCTAGCTTTCTAATCTAACGCTTTTTTCTTCATGACAATCTGCAAAGACTTGTTTCAGAGCCTTCAAAGTCCCTGCCTGACTAAGGTATGGGGTCATGTTTTACTTGATGATAAATTCATTGAGGCTGCATAATTGTGTGTATTTCCAGCTGGTGAGATGCTGTCTGTTGCAGAGCCGTTTGTGCTGCAGATGCACCCCACGGTTATTATCAGAGCCTACAGACTTGCCTTGGAGGACATGCTTCTCTTGCTGAAAGAAATCAGGTAAAACTCAAGTCCACCCTGCACTAAGGTGCCCATGCAAACACTAGAGAACCCCAATGTTGCATGAAATTGGGTTTTTATTAAAATATTTACAGTCCAATTTACTCATTGCTTCATTCATCTGTTGTGGATGGATGATAGTTACTAGGAGACTCGATAGGCCAACTGCCACTTGTCATGCAGTGTCCTAGTGCCTCTATTTGTTATTTGTGCTGTGATTGGTTCAGAGCAGGAGTGCTTTTGAAGTAGGAATACCCTGTAAAAATGGGTGAAGTGTAACAATAGCTTTGCAGCTTAATGTTTTTTTGAACAACAACAATATGTTAATAGTTACTGGTTAAAATATGGCACATTGTTGGTCAAATGGTTTATTTTTTAAATGATTATGTATGAAACATCTGTTCCACAATGTCTCAGGTTTAGAAATGTCTGGAAAGCAGTTTTTTTTGTCCCCATGCTTTCTTAAGGTATTTTATGTGACACCTAACATAACACTGTAGTTATCTTATAAGGATATGCACAGCAGACCTTTTTTGTAACTATGCATTCCGCATATTTTGCACCTTCAGACTGTGTATGAAGAGGTTGGAGCATAAGTTTAGAATTTGTCCGCTCACATAGTCTTGTATATATATTTTGAACATATACAAAAAGTTTTAAATTAACTGTCAAGCTATGATATTCACCGCAACTGACCCATACTTTTCTTCTCATAGCATCCCTGTTGACGTCAACGACAGAGCTACTATGTTAGATATCATGAAGTCAGCCATCAGCACCAAAGCCCTAAGCCGCTGGTCCGACATGGCTTGTAAAATTGCCCTGGACGCAGTTCGCACTGTGGAGATGGAGGAGAACGGGCGCAGAGAGATTGACATCAAGCAGTACGCCAAAGTAGAGAAGGTAAAACTGACCCGTGTGATTGGCTTTACAGACGGAAAGACACGATCAAATGTTTTCTAGATTTTGAGATTATTTTCATTTATGCATCACTAAAATAGACTGCTTAATCGAGAACCACCCACTCCAGACGTAATGCTAGAAAATGTATTTTGTTGTATATTTAAGAGAATCATATCTTGCATGAAAACGCTTTAGTGTGTAGGAATGGAGGAAATGGGGTGATCCTTTCTGATGGAAAACCTTATGAATGTACTCCTGTCAGTCCTTTTACTTATTAGGATTTGTTCCTGGTGCTTTTCTCTTGAGATGGAGATCCATCCACCCATATTGAAATGTTCATTATATTAATGTGGATTGCTTGAGGACCTTAACTAATAATATTGCCATCTCAGGGCTCTAGACTAACATTTTACACTGGTGGCAGTGCTGCCACTACGTTTTTCAGTAAGTGGCAGTAGCACAAAAACGGATATTTTTTTTAAGGTATTCTTATCATACTATACTGCATGAGAGACAGAGAATAAAATGCTGCCAGTGGGTAGTTCAAAGGAAGATAGTAAATAATCAAACAAAATCGGCCAACTGATATGACTTGAGGATTTTAATAATAAAAATAAATAAAAAAACACCAATGAAAATCAAGTGGCAGCATTGCCACCAATAGTTTTTTAGTGGCAGTGGACACATTTTTTGTGTCAGTCTGGAGCGCTGCATCTGAAGACATGGCATTAATGTTTTGAGTGGGTTGCAAATTACTGGCCAGACATGTTTATTTTGAAAGTGCTTTTTTTCACACATGCCATGGGTACTTCATTACTCACCAAAACTGCCTTAGTAGATGCTGGAGTCACAAGATGGTCAAATAGTTTTCAGAAAGGGGCAGTTTGACAGTGACAGCTAGACTTCTATATCTGTAATCTGTTACTCCCTGGCTTTTCACTGTCTATCGCTTGCGCTCTCTCTCTCTCTGTCTCTGTCTCTGTCTCTGTCTCTGTCTCTGTCTGTCTCTCTGTCTCTGTCTCTGTCTCTCTCTCTCTCTCTCGCTCTGTCTCTGGTGAAGGTTCCTGGGGGCATAATTGAGGACTCCTACGTGTTGAAAGGAATCATGGTCAGAAAGGATATTACACACCCCCGCATGCGCCGTGTCATCAAGAACCCTCGCATCATCCTGCTGGACTGCTCCCTGGAGTACAAAAAAGGGGAGTGCCAGGTCTGTAGATTTCAGGACATACAGAAGTTCACACACGCACATTGAAATATATACTGAAGATGCAATATGTGTAGTCTATAAATGTAATTTCTTTCTTCACTATTTCATAAAGGAAAGCAGCAATCTTAAACTGTACTTCTGTAGACTTCCATTGAGATCACCCGTGAGGAAGACTTTGCCAGGATCCTGCAGTTGGAGGAGGAGTTCATCAAACAGATGTGTGAGGACATTGTCCGCTTCAAACCCGACCTCATCTTCACAGAGAAGGGCATATCAGGTAACATGCGTCACACCCAAAAATTCTCTTTGTGTGTTGCGTTAGTAAATCAGTAACTAACTGTTTACACTTGTGTATTATTTCACGGGGGAGATGAGGTTTCTAAAAAAGATACCATACTCTAACCTATTTCCAGACCAAATAAAGGCCAACAGAGGTGAAATTGAGAGATTATGGAATTTAAACAGTGCACTCCTACTTAGAACAGAAATGTTTTCAACCATCAAAGAGGTGTTAACTGGGTGCAGGTGACTTCAGGTATTAATTATATAAGATAAATTGTATGTCACCTTAAAATGATGCCTCGCTTTTCAAATCTCAGACTTGGCCCAGCATTACCTGACAAAGGCCAACATCACAGCCATCCGCAGAATTAGAAAGATGGACAACAACCGTATTGCCAGGTAGGTGGCTTCTCCTTTGGCCTTTTGTTACTGTCAGCTGTCTACCATGGTGTTACCCTGCAGCCCAGCTTTTGCCACTAGTATCTCCTCTCTATAAACATCATTCAATGTATCTCATCCTCTTTTGAATCTATCCCCATAGTCTATAATTCTAACTCTTTTTAAACTTTAAATTATTATTTGTTTTAAATTACAGAGCATGTGGGGCTCGTATTGTCAGTCGCACTGACGAGCTGCTTGAGGAGGATGTAGGGTTGGAGGCCGGCCTGTTTGAGATTAAGAAGATCGGAGACGAATACTTCACATTTGTCACAGAGTGCAAAGATCCCAAAGCCTGCACTATCTTACTGAGAGGAGCAAGCAACGAGATTCTTGCTGTATGTACTATAAATTTGGTGGACTCATACATTTTTGTGTACTTTGTGCTTCTTCTGAACAAGATGTGTGAATATCAATTTGGTGTTTCATGCGATCACATAGAAAATGTATCTTTAATGTTTTCAATGCTAGTGAGCCAGCAGCAAACCATGGCCATGGGTATCTTGTTATCTGGCAATACATCCTGACTTCAAAAGTTTGCCGCTAATGTTTGCTGTTTGCTGCTCTATACCATTTCTAGATGGCAGCACAATGATATCCACACAAGCTTTGCCTACTTTGATTACCTTTTTTATAAATGAATGTTAACGTGTCCTACACTGATTTCCTCCTCGTGCATGTGTGTAGGAGGTGGAGCGTAACCTGCAGGATGCTATGCAGGTGTGCCGTAACATTCTCCTGGAGCCTTACCTAGTGCCCGGGGGCGGAGCCGTGGAGATGGCCGTATCCAAGCGGATGATGGAACGCTCCAGGGCGCTGACCGGGGTGGAGCAATGGCCGTACCGCGCTGCCTCCCAGGCACTGGAGGTCATCCCCAGGACCCTCTGCCAGAACTGTGGAGCCTCCACTATTAGAGTCCTTACCTCACTGAGGGTAAGAGGTGTGCGTACGTGTGTGTGTGGTCCTGGACACAGATCGAGTACAGACATGGTGGTATAGAGTTGGGAATAACCCTTTTATTGCAGTCCTGAGCAAACACTCACACACTCACAGCCCAGCGCTGTGTTGTTGATGCTGTGGCTGTTCCTTTTCGTTTCTGGTTTTGCTGCTTTTGTCCAGCGTGCTCTGCTGCCATCCAACTCTCCGATCCACACATCCTGCAGTGTGTTTGGGCACTCATTTTCCATTCATTTTAAATGTGGTTTCAAATGCCATGTGGTTTATTCCGATTTGAACCACAGTTTCTTATTGAACAGATTTGAAGTCCCTAGCCTGTTCCCTGTCCCCAGGCTAAGCATACCCAGGAAGGTTGCACCAACTGGGGGATTAACGGAGAGACTGGCGCCCTTGCAGACATGACTGAGTTGGGCATCTGTGAGCCACTTACTGTGAAAGCCCAGACGTACAAGACCGCTGTAGAGGTGAGTAGGATGGATTTGGCTACGGTATGGATGTTGGGCCAAAAACTTGTGACAAAGTACAATTCACCGTCGATGTATGTTAGATGCATGTTTTGCAAATCGAAGGTTATAAACAATGTCGTTCAAAATTAAACTGTATCAAAACTATATTTTCCCCATGACATACAGTACCAATACCAAACATTCATAGTAAAAGGCATGCCATACCAAGGCAGGTCTTATTGACAACATTATGTTGAATTATCTGTAACATTGTTGCTAATGTAGGGGTGCATTGTCACACAATGTTACTGTGTTTAAGCAGTCCTAAATGCCTTTACTTTGTAATTGCATTGACTATGATAATCAACAAAAGTACAAACTTTACATGTGCCATAGCTGATATCATTAAGTTTTATTCTTGTTATCATGATAACACCAGAACTATCAACATGAACCATCTTTGATTTTTAAAGACAAAAAACTGCAACTCCATTCTTCTTTCACACGGGTCATGCAGGTCATTTACGTTTGTCAAAATCATATAAAAACCCTTACAATCATCTAAAAGCCTGCAGAATAATGAACGTAAAGGGCCCATACTTATCTGACAACTGTAGCTTAAAAGCACACGCGGTGTTTTGATAAAATTGTCTGACCAGAAAGTGCCTATCAACCACATATGTGAATGATCCAGTCCAGCCTATTATACCTTTTATGTAAGCCTGTATTTTTATGAGATGACTTGCACCAATTTGGGTGTATCCCGCTCAGTTGTGGATACTGACCTGTGTTTTTGTTTTTTCAGACCGCCATCTTGCTTCTCCGCATTGATGACATAGTGTCAGGACACAAGAAAAAAGGCGATGAGCAAGGAGGTGGAGGTGCTGAGTAGTAGGAGGATGTGGAATATGATGTGATTGGATTAGTGTCTGTCTAGTGCAATCGGTATACTAAATCATAGGTATGCCGGCTGTGCTGGGTTGTTAAAAAAACCAAAGGATGTACTCAATATAATGCACTCAATGTAATGCTATCGTTCCGTCGTTTGATATTCGTTCTGAAAGTGAAAGCCAAACGCTTGCATGTCTGGTTTATAAATTACAATCATTAAAAAGCAGCCTGTGTTGTAGGCTTTATTTGAAAGGACATCTTTTTAATTTTTTTTATTACAATGTATGTACTTCATTCCAAAGAATCTCATGCAGGAATTGTTTTCAGATACCATCTACACAGTTTGTGAAGGTATAAATAACATGCCTGTTCATTAAGGCACATTGTGATTATAAACAAGATCTTAAAATCCCCAAACAATCATTCACAATAAAAATATTGTATTTATGAGGTTGGTGTTTTAATTTAAGCTGCATATTTTTTTCTACTGCTAAACTTAGCTTGTCCTGGAGTAACTCCCTGTAAATGTTAAAGATGTGTACTGGGACTTTAAGTTCTGTAGGATCTTTGAATTGATCTTCACCTGACAATATCCCCTTTGTTAAGGTGAACAAAAAATCCCTCTACCTTATTCCCTTTGGTACCCACCAAACAAGCCTGCAGGCTACAATTGTAAATTATTCTCTACAAAGAAAGGATACCTACACAGAGAAACATTATATACACGTACAACTTTGTCAAGTGACTGATAAAAGAGGAATGTAAATGGATCCTAAACCGCTCATGCGCCAAAATGAAAAAAAGTGATTATATTGTGCAGCGGACACACTCCAAAAGGACGGGTTAATAATATAAATGTAACATCTATTTACATTATGACTTGAGCAGACTCCTGGGATTCACAATCACCCCAGGGCTCTCTCCCCTGTCTCTGGGTCAATGCCACTGTCCAGCTCTGGATAAAACAAGGAGAAAGGGTCATTTGATGTTTAGACTGGCGTCCATGCTAATCAAGTAGGAATTAAGCTGGCAAATTAATGTACACCCAAAAGCCCAATGATATAGCCAAACTGAACATCTGTGTTGCTAAAAAACTACACATTTTCATCTCTGTTGTGAATAACATTATTTGTACCCTGATAGAGTTGGGAACTACCAGCCTAGACAAGACTTTACAGGGCTGCAGTGTGCTTCAGAGTTTTCATAACGTTGCATGCATTTAGAACCTATTTGGTCAGTCAGGGACAGAAGTCTGCCTTCGGTGTGTGGATTGAAGAGAACAATGTATTTTATTGCATTTTGTGTACTAACCCATGCTTGCCTCATGAGGAGTGCCCGATGACCTGTGTCTCTGCTGGTTTGGGGGCTTAAGGACAAGCCCAGAGGTCGGGTGGAGACTCAAAACCGGTATATTTGAAGGTGGGGCTGGAACCAGTTCCATATCCATTTCTGTAGTTGCCACAAAGGGACAAGACATTGTGAGCAGAGTTCAAAGAATTTGTTTGTGAACTTCCTGCTTGAAAACTCCTGCTCAAAGTTGACATGTCATACAAAAGGGTTTCTACTTGAGGCTTTGTATGGTTATTCCTAATGTGCTGCCTGACTTCAGCCTTTCTTCTTTTTTTTTTTACCACAATCATTTGTACCTTGAATGCACGTAAACATTCTAAAAACAATGGTGAAGTGATTACTTGTAACTACATTACTGGTTTACAATGTTTCTTCCACTTTAGAAAAGGAAAAGGGACATCACTTCAGCAAATCTAAGGAGAAATATTTACTTCCTAGGTAGTGAAGTAAACTCACCAACAGGCCCCTGTGGCAGGTGGGGCAGAAAAGGAGGCTGATAGGTGGGCACTGGTGGGAGGGTCTCTGCATAGATGGTGCTGATTGGCCTGTCGCTGGTAGCAGAAACGGGGTTCTCTCCCAAGTCATTATAGCAAACTGCAGCACCTGCCGAAGATGCTCCGGTCACCTCTATGGTGAAAGCATTGATCAAAAGAAAAGTAAATTCACAATTCAAAATAGAGTATGTCAACATTTCTAGTGTAACTGTGAAGGCTGACCAACATATTTTTTTAAGTAAAGAAAAAGCCATTTGGTTCATTTTGAATGCATTATCGGGTTTAGCACTGTGGTTTTTATGTCCAAATGTATCACTTTACCTATATAACCCTGCACATTGCAGTAACATTTCTATATTTTATGACTTGGTTTAATCGTTTGAATACATTTGTTTTTAACAAATTTTGTCTAGGTGTTTGTTGACCAATCGATGTCAGGTTTAATAGATGTCAGCAGATGGTGTAGAAAACAGCAATTGTAAATGGCACTTTAAATATAATAAACATCAATAATAATCATCAAACCATACAGGACTATTAACACTGGAATTATGTTTCTATCCATCAAATATAATAAACATAATCATTAAACCATACAGGACTATTAACACTGGAATTATGTTTCTACTCCATCAAATATAATAAACATAATCATCAAACCATACAGGACTATGAACACTGGAATTATGTTTCTACCCTATCAAGCCAACAGTTAATGTCTCGAGCATTCCTACCAGGGTTCCAAATCACTTCTGTTACATGTTGCATGAGCCTCCTAGATTTGTCAACTGTTACTGGCTCTCGGATTGACTCAGGGACTATTTACTTAACTCAACAAGCCATAGCAATATATCACAACATCGAGTTGTCTTTAATAGACCCCCTCTAAGTATACAGTAAGTTTTAGTTATTAGACGGCACCACATTTTATTCCAGAAAAGTATGAAAAAACATACACTTGCATCATTTAACGATTTAGGAAAGCTACTTTTATTTTAGTTTTGCTCTTTCCATTTTTGACTTCTTCACGAATAATCCATGTCAAAATGTGAATGTGTCGCAACATGTACAGTATTTAGATAACTAAAACAGGTGTCTACTAAAATAAATGTTATTGTCTCAATGGGGTTGCCTGTATACACAAAGCTTAAACAAACATGGCTTATGTTGCTGAGGTGATTTGGAATCACGCTCAGGTGGCCTGTCTGCAATGCAAAAGTCCTCACGTGAATCTTTCACATGAGCGACCAGACCACATCAACAAGCGGTGACTGAGTCACCAAAATGTTCCATAAAGATATTTATTGGTTGTTCTGTTGAAATAATCATATTTCTACATAATGATTTGCATAATTATTGTTTATTGATTGCCATATTAGTTATTGCAGTGACATATTAATCACATTCGAGAATATGATTGGCACCATCATGTCTGGTTAGTTGATAAAGAGCTGAAAGTATGACGGTTTCATCTATGTCTTTCAGCACTATCACCTGTTTATGCTAAGCCAGGGACATATTGTTTCCAGGGTACAAGTATTCTGTAAAAGCCTGTGGACTCCACTCTCAACTTAGGCACGCTCTATCGGTAGAGGTTGGCATCGGAGGGTCCACTGACAAACGAGTTATATTTCCTTTGTCAATGCTTGTTGTGATTAATTCGGAATAAATTCTTACAACCTGATTATACAAAATAACTTAAAGACTCTGTTTTCTTCCACAGTTCCAAATGCAGATTTTTTATTCTATTACTTTACTCTTCTATACCTAATTTTGCAAGTGACAGACGTCACATGCTCAAAAATCAATTGATGTCTGGTTCATTCTTTGATTATGATACTTTCTGTCAAGTAAGTCATCACATACTTTAGTACGGTGTCTATATACAGGTTGTTAACCTTGGTGATCTATTCTTTCTGTGGTTGCTTTGAAAGTAACTCAGGAAGCCAGGTGACTAAGGATTTAGTTCCAGGGAATCTGAAATTCCTGAGTTTATCTAAAATTATTATTTGTAAAATGATTTGTATAGAGCAGTTGAGTTCAGGTTTATACAGAAGTAAAAGGCCAGATTGGAATATTAGCACCAGGCAAGAAAAGTGGCAATGGGGAAGATCAAGCTCAAGATGGGTTATAATTCATAGATACAAATGCAGGAGATCTTGGCATGCCAATCTGGAAAGACGAGTCGTGTGAAACTTCCCTGCGCTCTCTGAATGAGGTACCAAATGTTGCCACACAGCTTTCAATCCAACTTCCCTAAATATGTTATTAAACAATGGGTTGAAAAAGGTTCACACATGTAGCAGTTGTACATTTCCAGTGTTGGGCAGATTAATTGGAAAATCTAAATAAAGAACTAATAGGCATAAATGATATGGCTAAAGACAAGTCAGACGTTTACATAGACAATCATTAAGACAAATATTTTAACCACTCCACACATTATGTTAACAAAACTATAGTCTTGGCCAGTCGGTTAGGCTATTTACTTTGTGCATGACACAAGTACTTATTGCAATTGTTAATAGACAGATTATTTCACTTATTATTCACTATATCACAAGTGGATCAGAAGTTTACATACTCTAAATTGACTGACTTTAAACAGCTTTGAAGATTATTTAGAAGCTTCTGATAGACTAATTTACCTAATTTGAGTCAATTGGAATCAATCCCACAACAACAGCAAAGGAAATTGCTTAATTTCAACTAGATTTAGAAAGACTGGACACAATTGCGTTTATTTTAGCATAGGAAGTAAAAAGAAATTAAAATAAAAACACCGGAGTACTCATCTGTATTTCATTGTTTCCACCAATCATACAAATAGCGGTATGATTCCGTAATAGCTAGGCTAAATCCTATGAAACCGAAAAAAAGCTGTCTGAAATCAGACTGCACTTTCCCATAGCTTTACTAGTTTTGTTTTCATGAACACTGCTTTCAAAAAAGAATTAGGCCTACGCGTAGCCTACATTAATAAAGTTTATCTTTACCAAATGACTAAATGCATCAAACGAAGGAAAAATGTATGTTGTCAAACAGCCAAAACAGAGTCCACACTGTAACAGGGAAACAAGCACACAATGTCACTCACAAAATATTAATTGTAGGTATATAGTAAAAAAAAAAGAAGCAAAATCGTAGGTTTATTCCTTGCTTTGTTAAAGAACCGTAATACGTTTGAGGAGTGGCAAGAAACACTTCGATAAATGTAGACTCTTATTTGACAGTAAGTAGGCTATTAATCAAAGTTAAGTTTTCTACGCAATTTTAGCACATAATCAACCTACTCGTTGGCTACATAAGCCTATAAAACAGTCTCTTACCATATCTGTTTTTTCTAAATTTTCGAAACGGGCAATGTTCTCTAAAGCGAAACAGGCATGTGCCGTGTTTTCTTCTTACAGAGACGGTCGACATTATTCCAGGAGTGTGTGTGAGCAGTGATCGTTCATCAACACATTTTGTTTATTGCAGTGCTCACTTATAGTTTGGGAGCGGAAAAGGTCTTGTCGGATTGTGTCGCAATGAGTCGTCGCCAAACACTTTAGATAATTGCTGCCCGCCGACAGAAATTAAACCATTTGGCGAGCTAACCAATAAAATTATGTTTTTTCCCCCTAAAACTTCTTATCAATAGAATGACTTCCTATATGGTGCACTAGAGAAGAAACTCAACCGTACATGCTTATTCATTTAAAACGAAAAAGTAAGAGGAAGGTATGGTAAATGTCAACAGGTGTAGGCTGGCGGTTTTTGTGTCGAGTGTGGAATGTTTTTTTTTTTATGTATAGGCCTACGCAATAGACTCTAATTGTGGACGACGGTTTGAATAACACAACACAGGGCTAGGCTATGGGCATAATTTGGAATTGGTTTCAAGCACGTTCTAGTGTATTTTCATCATGTAATTATGGCATAATGATTTGCACGACCGTTTTTGACTGGCCGTAGCTCTTACACCATTAATTACATCATTACCAGCAGGCTGTTACAAGTATTGGCTTTGGGTTATTTCTTGATAAGGCAGAAAAAGCGAGCCCAATGTTGTTTTTTAGAACGACCCACCTTCAGTTAGGTAATAGGTGTACTGTATAGTAAGTGTGTGTCAGTTGGGTTAAATGCAGAATGGAGGGTCCGTAATTCAAAATCCCAAAAGAGTGACACTCCACATGAAAATATGTGTATACAGAAAGTCAGATGGTAGATCAAGCAATCACCATGCATTGCATGTTATGTTATCGGGACAGAGATTCCACACGTTTATAGCCAGTAATTCTGTAGATTTTAATAAGGTAAATAGGTTAAATTATAATATTTCAACTAACAGACACCTGACAGTTCATCACACAGATTGGATGTGAGGACAGTACATCTAATGTTACTAGTCTTCTTTGACATTACAGTCCACATAAGATATTGCTGATATCCCAGAGAATTAGTGTCATAATCCATAAACCAATAATTACCTAAACACACCCACCCACCTTGAAACTTGTATTTCAATCATGAGTAAATGCATGATGTTGAATTTAGTTCAGGTCAATTTCAACCCAGTAGGAACAAAGTAGCAAAATACAGGAAACAAGATAAAAAAAATGATATACAAATATGTCTCTGCCGATGGCAAATCTATATGGCGGTTGCTCTGTGAAATAAGACATTAAGGCTGAGTCTTTTGGAGACTTTTGGAGGCTCAATTTAACAAAACCTCCAGGCAGGACAGTCACTTGATATGGATTGATATATATACTCAACCCAAATTCATCATGAACATTGAAATATTGGTCTCAATTGTGTAAACCTGGGATTGTCTCATAATGAGTACTATAACATATAACTGTGTTTTTTACTTAAAGGTATATTAAATCACGTGGGAACATCCCTCTGCTCCATGACCTGCATAAGTTCAGCATACCTTTGTGATCATGTACAACGATGTTTGTGATTTCATTTCAGTTACAAATCCTGGAGCCAAATGGGAGGCAGACGTTTTGTGTCACAGTGGATTGTTTGAGCTTTTATGTCCTGATAATACAAAACCAAAACCTTTCTATTTATAAACAAAACATCTATCAGATAGTGTGCACACCCTTTTTAAAGCTTTTATGTCATTTTGCCATTGTGGAAGTACACCAATGTTTCTGATTGTTAGTAAATATATTGTAAAAAAATATCAACATTATGTATTAAAGAGAATTAACCTGTACAAGTTTAGAATAGTATATTTAATGTAGTAAAATATCTGAATTGATTACTCCTGTTTTTATGCTCGGCAAGTTAAGGTAATATCACAAATATCAAATATTTACGTTAAATTCAAAACAAGATAACGTCATTTATAAGGAGTTGCCAATTAGTAGATTAGCCAAGGAAAGTCTTTGGAAGCTATTTGATTCTGGAGAAACAACTGTTTTGAAACTTCCCCAAAAAGTGGCACAACCTTCTGTGCAACCACAAGTTCTGTCTTCATATATCTGCATTGAGGCAAAGGATGTTTCAACACCACTTTACTTGCTTTTTGCTCTTCACCAATTGTCTGAAGTGTTACTTAATGGCTGCAGTTAAATCGTAATCATTTGGTCATCAATCTTTTGTGGGATGCACTCACCTATTACAGTGGGTTCCCTGATTAAGATAGAATTACATTTTCAGGAAAAAAAACAAAACAAGAAAAGAATGGGACAAGTGCATTAGACGAGTGTTTGAGAAGGACACATTTAGACCATTTTTCACAGCCCAAGTAAGTTTCAAGGCAGTCTCTTGCTTAAATGTGCACAACTGTATTCACATTGTTTCCAAATCAGATTTGGACCATTTTACAATTCCATTTCTATCTCCAGTTCTCTGTCCATCGTTTAACCGTGCTGTTCTCTCTTCCAATATGTTCTTTGCCAATGATCACTTATCCCCAGAATCTCTGGCGTGGGGCAGAGGGAGGGTTTTCATCAGCAGGCAATTCCTGGGCAAAGATGGTGCCCCCCGCCTCCATGGTGATGATAAAGTAGAGGTTGGCACCCAGCATGGCAACAGCAGGCAAGAAAGATAGACCAAAACCAAAGCCCCGCACACTGCTGCCCAGTGCTGCGGCCACCCAGTATACCAGCCTACAAAATATGAGAAGAAGGTAACTTAGTCACATGTTTGGCTTACCTTCCTGTCTGGGTCAATAAAACAAATGCACAACACTTACATGTTGAACATCATGTAACAACATCTTCCTAGAGAATGAAAACATGTTGTGGTGGTGAACAGCCATGACAGTTTTCAAATATCATTAAAGCTGCAAAACCAAGCAGCTTTGTAGAATTATAGCTAACTTAGGAAGGTCACCTACCACTTGGATTACGACAGAAAATCTATATGTAAATCTTTTTTGTAAACTTTACCTTCCAAAAGCAAAGATGATGGTGAGGAGAGGCACCAGTTTGAGCAGCTCCTGGCTGAGGTAGGGTGCCATGACAGCCAGCTGCAGGAAGTACATCAAGAAGAGGGAGATCGAGTCGTTGACGTAGCTCCGGTGAACGCTCACCTCTCTGGTCTCTAATTCGCCATCGCACAGCGGCTTCACTGCTCCCGCACGCAGCCGACTGATCCCCAGCACCAGCCACCCTGGGAGAAGGACCATGCAGGAGAGATTGATAACTCCAAACCCAGCCACAGTAAACTTACACCAGATTGCAGTGGCTAGAGAGGGATTTCCTTGGACAAAGCTGGCTACAGATATAGTAAGCGGGTTTCGAAAGCATTTTTATAAACACTAAAGAGCAAGAGGGATCGAAAATCAAAAACCCTGGTCCAGTCTTTGAGTTATCTTAAACAAGTTGCTTAAGAACACTCCCTGTGGACTACACTAAAGCGTACATAATGCTTTAGAGAGTAAAGAAAATCGAGGGATGGAAACAAAAAATCATACATTACGTTATTATACATTACGGCCCAATGCCCAAATAGCCACGTGCTCACCTAGCATGATCGGCACTACGGCAAAGACAGAGCAGCGCAGAGTGTAGACCAGCCTGAGCGGGGCGTTGTCTAAAAGCGGGGCGTCAAAAGGTAGGAAGACGTAGCCCCCCCACACAAGTAGAGGGAAGATCAGCAAGGCTGTGAACACGGACAGCCCTACTTTCAGAGCATCTCGGTTGCCGCAGTCCCACCCAACTGAGGAAGAGATTTATGACTGATCACTGTGCTTTGGAAAGTAGTCTGGGTCAACATAGAAAGCAGACATAACAAGTAGGACCAAACATAATTTTTAAACCACTTTAGAGACAATACATTCTTTCCTGAGGCAGGTTTGACAGGTTCTTACATTTGGAGTGTCGTTCCGGAGGCAAGTCATGGTAGTATCCATCAGGCGGTGTTCGGTGGTGGCCTAGAAAGGGGCTTGTCACGGCCCTTTTGTCCAACATCGCCTCGCTGTTCCAAGGGGAGGCTGGGGCGCTGGATGCCTTGAGAATGGTAATGGCTGGAGTGAAGACCTGAGCAGCCTTCTCTGGAAGACAGTTCATGGCCTCTTGACCCTCCTCCCCGTCATCTCTCTCCGCCTGGATCTTCTTTGGCCCCAGGTCCTCGGGCTCTCTCTCCAGCGCCGTCCGTCCCTCTTCTGGTCTCTTCTTCTCTCCCAGGCCTAGTTCTCTCTCGCTCTCTGTTCTGCTTTCACCACCTTGCAGGGAGACGCATTCAGAGTGTACACTTCTACCCTCTCCCTCAGTGTCTGCCCTCTTCCCCTTCTCTCCTGCTTTGCTTCCGTCTTCTAGTGGTGTCCTTCTGTCTCCTTGCCACTGAAGAGTGCTCGGCTCCAATTTAGCAGAGCTCACCATCTCCTCAGCCTCTTCTCCGTCTAGTCTGTTCTCTGCTTGGACCTTATTTTCACCATCAGTGGCCCACTTTGGGATTTGTGGATCAGTAATCCCACTGTTTTCAGGTGGACCCCCTTTAAGTAAATCGACATTTGATGGTAGAAACTCAGACATGCTTGTGTTTTTTGTATTAATAGCGTCTTCTGTTTGATTAATGATTTCTTTTAAATATTTAAGCTCACATTTTATCCTCTGGTGCGTTCTGTTTTTTTCTCCTAAAGAAATTGACAAGAATAGGTTTACACACCGTAAACAAAGCACACGTTTGAACCTTGGCGTTCATATCACATAATCAAATGAAACTGGTAAAACAGCAGGTGTTTCATCCGGGGTAACACTTTCCATTCACCCTCATACAATCCTTTCCTACAGTATTGAGTATGTCATTGTTCATTAGTCTCTTGACCATGAAAGACAGACAGGTAGGCCAGTTTATTTAACACCGCCCATTTAGGCCCAAACCCCTCTTGCAAGCTGTCTTTTACACCGCAAAGTTGGGTGCCAAATGGGAACATGTCTATTGAATTTTAACCCACTATGTGACCAGTTAGGTATTTCATAACGTAGGTATTTGGCGACTATCCCTGATATAATGACAACATCCAACCGTCAACCTTACGGAAGTTTTCAGTGCCGTGCCAAAACATGTGCGACACAAAGCAAAATAGGGTAGCTAATGTGGCTGTAGACTACAACAATTTCACAGGTTTCTGTTTTTCAGTATATTACAATGCTTAAATATACTTACAAAAAAATATCCCAAAGCTTGATTAGAAATGTCTCACTAGTCGCCGTTAATTCTGCCAACCACTTGTGTGAAACTTTGTTCTGTGCTGTGGGGGTGGAGAAGCAGGTGTGGTCAGGTAAAGTATTAAAGGGGAGTTTTTGTCTAAAAGGGAACGTATGTCTGCCTGCATTAACCGTAGGTCTGCAAAAATAAATAATATCATGTAACTGTATTTTCCCCCGTTGGCCTGGGGGAATTATACCTAGCATTATACCTAGTTAATGTTGGGGCCACATTGTTAAGTTTAAAATGAAATATTAGATTTCGTTGTTGATGGTATAGCCTACTAATACGGCTACATCAACTGTCAAGCAAGCTGTCAACATCCCATTTTCCCAGAAAATGTTACTCAATAAATGGCATTGCGGAACTTATTAGGCCTACTATCATATGATCATTCTCAAATGATAGCCACCTGTATTCTTTTAAACAGTTAGAAATATATTTTACAAACAATTAGGCATTTTCAGTTTTTAGAAATCAACAGGTAGGCCCATAGCTTACTATGTCTTCCAACTCTTATCACTTATAGCAAACCTGTCCAACCAGTCACACCTCAGCCAGCCGTTTTCCACTTCCGTGCAAGCACAAAGCCGCTTTTGCGCGAGCGTCAGACCCCCCATCATTTATGGTAGGTTTACCTTTTATTCTGAGGGCAGTATCATCTTAATATAACGGAAGTGCGATGTTGAATAAGGCTGAAGGTTCAATAATTTGTGTAAGGCGCTACTCCGCACAAGCGACCTCTCGTTGTTTTCTGACATGTTGCGCTTCTACCAGTTGAGGAAGACAACGTGACGATAACGTTTGCTACTTTGGTGAGTAGATGTTACTTACTTAATACTGGGGTCTTTACTAAACAATAAAATACCTAATCTCAGGACCGACTGTGTCCTATAATTAGGACGAGGCTATGCGTAATCTGGATTATTTGACATAATTTTGACAATATGACAGGTTATACACATGAGATGTTCTATATGATGTAGAGGTGACAGACTTTTTGTGTCCAGCCTAAACCTACTTAAATGAAATAGACTATACTCTATTCCTTTCAAAGTTTCAAAACGGGAACCAAGGATTTCCGGTAATTTGCTCATCCAAAACGTGCAGCATTCTACCAAATCCCAATCCAACGAAACATTAATCGATGTACTTTAGAATAGACTAATAGAAAATAAATGTTGTTTTATGATCAAATGAATAGGCTATCCTCCATTTATAGAAATTAGGATCGAAAGACCTTTATGCTTATGGACTAGCTATGTCCTCTTTGAACAGAAATGTGAAAATATTCGTTCAATTGGTTTTTGGCACTTGTAAACTACATTTAAAAATAATACCCAAACTTGCATAGTTCGTAAACCTCCCTTCTGCACCTCTGTGGCTTGAGCATGTAACCAGAAAATAGTTCAAGGATGTGTATTTTTTGTGTGTGAAACATTTAAAGGTTTGTTTTGCTTTGTTGGACAAAACAAAGTTGTGTAACAATAAAGTATATCATATCATACATGCCTCAATATTGACCACCATACCATAATTAGAACCAGTAAAACCCTCTAATCCGTCAATTTGAATGTCAAGGACCAAATGGGAAAAGCTTACTGTATATAGCCGCAGTGAGCTTAGGACTCAGATAGGGTGTCACCAAAGCTATGTATGTGAAGAGACACAGAGAAAAGAGTGGGAGAGGGAGAGATGCATGACAGATGTGGTATCTGCTCCAGGGGAATAGCATGGAGCCTGTGTTTATACAACTGACTGTGTGACAAAGTATTTCCAGCAGGAGAAAAATACATGTGTTTGTGGAGGAAAGACATTGTGATCTTGCTCTCGTTTTATCTATTAGGGCCCGGGTTAATTATGTTTAATCTGTGACATTTTATTTATGCAGGGAAAACTATTACCTTACGGAATAGTAGTTTTGCTTAAATAATTCATGCAGTTACTTTACTAAATAGTATTCCTACTTCTTTCACCAACAAGCATCCAATGCAGTAATAACGCAAATCTAAGATCCCCCACAAAAAACTGCATACTCGTTATGTGTGTCCCCGATAGGTTTTTGTGTGTGTTTGTCTTAGGGCATTCATTCCCTGCTAAATGAAAACAACTCCTGACAAAATATTTACAGATACAGGGCAGATGATGCATTGTGTCTACAGCATCAGTTTGAGTCTGTGTCTGTGTTTATGGCACTGTTGCATGGGAGCTGGGTGAAGCCTAGACAAACTGAACTAAACAATCCATACACAGTAACTGTGACAGGAACAGCAACAAGTGACATCTGACATTATTTGATACCAAACCTGAATTTAATCAAATAAAGGGAATTTCATCTTTGCACTATATGACGAAAAACACTACCAGAAAACATAGAAAACACTACCAGATGTGTAACTTATAATATTTCAAATTTGTAGAGATGCAAGAAGTTCACCAAGCAATTCTGTCAAGTAGTAATAGTGGAAATTATGCACAGCATATACATTGCTAAACAAAGCAAATACATAAAATATATAATGTCACCACATAATTCCTACACACACACACACACACACACACACACACACACACACACACACACACAATTTATCCTGTGACAAAATCCAGAACTACTGTTGCTTTGTCTTAGATCAATCAGGACACTGTCAGGGTTTGCTTTCATTATACTTATCAGTGTTAGTCCAGGCCCTAGCATCAATCACACACACACACACACACACACACACACACACACACACACACACACACACAGGGAGTGCATACATCAAAGCTGAATTTCAAGAAACAGCTCAGCTTTATGTGGGTGGCAAAAACTTCTTAATATTATGAATAATATGCATTAGTAGTATCTTCTGACCGGACTCTGTCCAATTTTGTATAAAATGGTTAATACATTCATTCAGTGATAATTTTACCGTCTCCAGGCTGTGATGGCCATCAATGAGAAAGCACATTTATAATGGTAAAGTTCCATCCTAGCCTTACTCCCTGCCTAGCTAATACTTTGAATAGTCTTTTGACCTAGAACGTTCTGTCTTTTGTATTAAATACATGTGTTTACGTTACACATCTGTCAACGATCCCGTTTTTTCTCCTCTACAGAATGCAGTAGCTGGGGGGGTTGAAGACAGGGGGGAGAGAAAAAGAATCCCAACAAAATGGCGCTCTTTAAACACCTGAATGTAGAGGATTACTATGAGATTGGAGAGCTGCTGGGAAGGTGAGTCTTTGGTTGTTTTCTTGAACTGTACACTCTGTCCCAGAGCACTTCTGTCATCTGAGCAGAGCTATGCAGTTTGCCTTTTCTCGGTAACCTCAATAGGCTCTCTTGTTATTAAGAATTGAGAAGATCTTTGTCTTAACATAGGTTTTAACACAGTAGCAAGGTAAAGAGAGATAACAACCATGTTAAGAAGGTAGTTTGTTAAGCATAATCAGGTCGTTCCATACAGTATCCCCCCAAAAATGTTTTCGCTGTGCAACAGTTCCCTCTTTTTTGTTAACTGGCTGGTTACCAGGAAGAGTTATTCTATGGCAAAACATAACACAGAATAATGCTTTTTTCTTATTTTATGTTATTCTCATGAAGGAGACGTTTAGTGAACATGTGATGCCCTTGCTTTACATTTTGGTAGTTTCAGGGTGTTATCTGCCATTCTGCCACAGTCTCCACTCTGCTTCTGCATTAATATTACCAAACCCTGTCAGAAGCTTATTAATCTGTAGTTGTTAAACAGAAAAATTGCTTTTGCTGAGGGCGGAAAGCTGGCTAACAAAAGTGGAAGTGCATTAGAGTGCTGTCCGGCCTCGTTCGACAATGGGCAACAGTGACAAACTTCCTGCTATCAAAGCTTCAATCAGCCGTCCGCTTGGAAAAATAAACAGATAAACAGAGACTGCGTTTGCCCGAGTAGCTCTGCCGAGGTGTCGCTTCATTAAATAGAAGAAATTGCAATTGCAATAGATACAAAAAAGTACACAGTTAGGGTGTTTATTGATTTCAATAAATCATTTGATAAAATTCACTGTAATTTATGCATGTATTATTTTGGTTTGAGAGGCATAGTTAAAATGTGGTTAAGTAGTTTCTTACCAAATTAACAGCAATTTGTGCAAATGAAGTGTGTCAAAACATGTAGATCTTTTATTTGGAATTCCGCATGGATCAGTAAAAGGCCCAAAACGATTTATTCTGTATGTAAATGTTATGTGCAGTTTTTGTTTAGAAAGTTTAAAAACCTTTATTTTTTGGGTAGGATATGCTTATGTTTTGCCATGGGGGGAATACTGATGAATGATTAAAACGTGTTGCAAGAGAACTGGACCACCTTGACAGAAATAAATTATCACAAAATTTTATGAAAACTAAATTATTGGTATTTGGGATGTGTAAACTAGTTATGGAGATTAAGATCGTAATAAACAAATTTCGAATTGAAAGAGTGAAGGATAGTATGCTTTTCAGTATAATAATAATACACCACAAGGTCTGCTGGAAACCACGTATTAGATTTGTATGATTGAAATTGGCAAAAGATATTGGGATTATTTATGAACTTTGAATTTGATAGATTACAAACCATTAAACATTTTGCACTGTTCACTCATACTGTCATATATGATGTATTGTGTAGAGTTATTGGGTAACACATACAAAACACATTTAAAACCAATGTGTTTATTACAAAAAGAGCAATAAGATCAATAGTAATGCAGATCACAATTTGTTTGTAAAAGCAAATGTTCTTAAATTTGTGGATTTGATATAGTTTAAAACAACTCAAATCATATATAAAGCAAATATCTTTGCCTAGCAAAGTTCAGTACTTTTTTACTAGACGGCAATTAATTATTATTTGAGAGGTCACTGTATGTTTAAGAGTTTCTTTGATTTAAAATGCTTTCGTATTTCTGTACAAGGGGATAGGGGGTTGAATAGGATATTCAAGAAATAATTGGTTGAATGGGATATTTTAATTGAGTTAAAAAAAGAAGAAAAAAAAACGTACAGAAAAATACAAATAACTTGATTATGATTGTAAATTAGTATAGATTATATAATGTAAAGGGATTTTGTAAATATTAGTGGCATATTGTTTAATACAGGTATGCGTTCATTTGTAAATGATGATACGTAGCTACGTTTCACTATCAACAACGTGTTGTTGGACAGTTGAGTATTGAACGAGGTGTTTGAATTGGCGTAGCTTTGGCTTCAGCCCTCCCTTTTTCCGATCATTTACATTTTGTTTAGTTTGAATTGTTTTGTGTTTGTTTTTGGACCGAATTCAAAAAATAAACTTGACGAAAGTAAATAAATAAATCAATAAATAAACAATTCCTTAAAAGTCAGTGCTGAGTAAACAGGAGGGTTATTACTCCAGGTTCATTCTAACATTTCTAACTCTCCACGACTGAAAGATTTACCATTCCAACCCTTTATTTTTATCTGACCCTCTGACCTTATCATATCCTCTTTGTTGTTAATGCCTGATCTAGTTGAACCCTTAGCATTTGTTTCATATGCCTACACCCTAACCTAAACTGTCTGGCTAACATTAACAGCTAATATTGGCACTTCAAGAGACAAATGATCCAAAGAGCAGAAGTATATACTATATTTTCTGCTCTCACCATAAGTAGTTTGTCCTCCACCCTCTAGTGGCCACTTTGGAAGTGTACGGTCGGTGTGCGAGCGCTCCACAGGTGTGCTCTGGGCCGGGAAGTTCCTGAAGCTGCGTCGCAGTGCCAGCAGCCGACTGGGCCTGGAGCGGAGGAGCGTGGAGAGAGAGGTGGAGGTACTACAGGCTCTACAACACCCCAACATCCTGGTGCTGCGGGACGTGTTCGAGAGCCGGGCCGAGGTGGTGCTCATCATTGAGCTGTGAGTGACAGCTAGCTTTGTTGTAGACCGTGCTCTTGTTTTTGTGATATTACACTGTGGAAAAAAGGAATTACTCAAGAGTTTGTAAAACAAAACAAAGTAATGGGCTTGCACAAGTGTGCGACATAATTCTTACTCCTGTGAGAATGGCAAGGGCCACGCACAACAGTAACCTGTTGTTCATATTCTAGTTTGTGTATGTTACCTAATGGTTATTCTAATAATATTATCTATGTTGTGAGAGAGGCGTAAGATAGTGATGTAATAAATAGCTGCATCTACAGATTTTTCTAGTGCAACGGTAAAAGTTAACAGGCTTCCCAAATAAATCAGCAAGTTGTCTTTTATGAGTTTGTGCATGGTTCATGTCCCAGGACAGTAAAATCGTTTTGCAACAGTTTCTCTCTTCTCCGTCCTTCCAGTATCAGCGGAGGAGAGCTTTTTGACTTCATAGCAAATAAGGAGAGTCTGACTGAGGAGGAAGCCATAGAGTTCCTCAAGCAGATCCTCCAGGGTGTGGGCTATATGCACAGCAAACACATCGCACACTTTGACCTCAAGGTAACACGCAGCCTCAGGTCCTCAAATACTTTTCATTGCCTCAGCCACTGGCAGGAACACACAGCCCCTCTTACCGTAAAAGCCATTCCCGATGTTCCTGTGTTTTGTTTTTTCACTTCCAGCCAGAGAACATGATGCTAGTTGACCAGACCGCCCCAAACCCTCACATAAAGATCATAGACTTTGGACTGGCCCACCACCTCACCCCGGGGGAAGACTACAAGAGCCTGTGTGGAACCCCACAGTACATTGGTATGCTCAGTGTGCCTGGAGTTGTACTAGTAAGGCGTGGGCTACTTTGCTTATCATCATGCTAAGTGCATTGTTTGTGTTATTTTGATCTCTGAAAGCAGTCAGATAGTCCTCCCCTCATGCCTCAGTCTTGACCTTATTTTAAAGTGAAACCTTAAGAAGTCGACTAACAAAGCTTTTGGCTCTAGTGTGGCCTGCGAAGAGTTTGCCTAGCCATTTGAAGGCAGGAAACAAAAGAGGAAAACAGTAAAGGTTATCTTATAAATTGACATCTTTGGATAATTCTTTGACATACCATATGTATGTACTTTACAGTAATCTACAAGGTCTACAAGTTCTATGCATTTTATTCTATTTTTATGAACTACGTGGTTGCAGGTTGCCTTGGAAACAGAGCAGGGACGTGTGTGGCTGTGGACAGGATATGACATCAGGGGGTTTAAAGGGGTGGAAGTGTCTGTGGCTAGGTGAGCAGGTTTCGATCATAGAGATGGCCAGATAGGAAATAGAAATGGAACCTCTGATTTTACTCTCTCTGACAACACAAAAGACAGCCTGTTTGTTTGAAAGGCTCTTTGTGCTTTTTTAGCCAATAGTCTATCTCGACTGTATATGTATTCAACTGATGCAATGTCTTGGAATATTAAAGTGCAGTAATATGAGTGAGCATTGCACATTTTCTATAGAAGTTTTGGTTTGCAGCTGAAAAAAAAGGATACTTGTACTTCACCTTGGGTGTATTTTAAGAAGCTCACAAAGGTGTGAGTTCGGTTTCACGCCTTCTCTCCCGGATTGTCTTTCTCAGCAGTTCATTTACACATTCTGTGCTCTTGGGGGGAAAGTTCTAAATATAGTTTTGACTGTCTAATGTTTCTCTGTCTTTCTGTCTGCATCTCCCCTTCTCTCATTCTCCCTTGATTCGCTCTATTTTAGCACCTGAGGTGGTGAACTACGAAACTTTGAGTGAGGCATCGGACATGTGGTATGTGTTTACAAGCTATAATTTAATCCTACACAAATGGCAACACAAGCCAAAGTAAAAATCAGTGAAATTGTTCGCTATAGACTAACCCCTCTTATTTTTTAGGAGTGTAGGAGTAATAACGTACATCCTGTGAGTATTCCAAATATCACATTAAACCTATGGTTTGTATTTAGTGCCACCCATACTTAGTCTGTGTTGTTTTTTTTAGGTTGAGTGGTATGTCACCGTTTCAGGGAGATAATGATGAGGAAACGCTACGGAATATTGTTGGGATGGTCTACGAATTTGAAGATCAGTATTTCAGTGAAACCAGCTGCATGGCCAAAGACTTCATCGAAAAGCTTCTGGTTAAAGATCCAATGTATTTAAAAAAAACCTTCACCCATGCAATTGATACACCAGAGTGATTGTTTTTGATTGATGGAACAAACTAATTGTTTTATACAGTTATGTTACATACGTTTGGACACACTTTCCCATTTACTTGATTTAACTTTTGACTGGTACTGTATGTACATACCAACAGACATTCATGCTGTATACACTGAATATACAAAGTTGTATTGTTTTGTTATATATAGACAGAAATTGAGCGCTTGGTATAGTATAAGTCTTATGAACCAATGCAACTCAACAATACATACAAACATGAAGTCTGATGGTTGGACGCAGAACCATAGTTATTCACTAGACAGCACACCTTCACACAAAAAGCCTGAGGATACCATAAAAGAATGTAGTCAGATTTGCATACCCAGGACTTTGACAGCATAGGTTCACATGCTGACTTATAACTGTTGTCTGTTCCAGAGAGAGGATGACAGCAAAGGAGTGTTTACTACACCCATGGATCAAGGTGAGCTAGTTACACATAGTTGGCTGTATAAAGCCAGACGAGGTAACTTTATCATAAGGAAAGGATTGTCCCCAGCACTAAGGCTAATACAATGCTTTTGTAACTCTTAAATGAATTGCCAGACGTCAAAATACAAAGATGACCAGTCTGTGATATCTGCAATTATTATGTTATATAAGTGTTTTAAATTTGTATACCCTACTCTACCCCTACACATCATTGCTTGTTCATCAGAGGAGAAAGGTTTTCTGTTGGTGTCAGCTGTAAAACCAAATATTCTCCTTTCCTTAACAAATTAAAAATGCAAGTTGCTGAGTGGGTCAGACTGGTGTGATATAATGCTTGGGCTACATTGCAGATATAATAAATTGCTCTGCACAACAGCTAAGTGACTTGTTCTAAAGAAATTCAATAAAGACTATGCTATCTATCGTTCACTGTTTTAGCCACTCACACGCAAGCAGGCAGCAAACCGAAGCCGCTCCTCTATAAACATGAAGAATTTCAAGAAGTTCAATGCCAAGAGGAAATGGAAGGTAAGTCCAAGCACTCCATGACTGAATTATACATTCTATGATTGGGCAGACCTTTGTTAGGTAATAAATCAGTACTGTCCTCATTCATAGTTTTTACTGTGAAACTAAAGTAATGGTGACACCTGTTGCTTCACTAATTGTGTTGCAAAGCTTTTGTTTGGCGTTCACCGCTCGGAATGGATTAAAATCTGTCCAGCACTAGTTGATTTTTTCATGTTGACAAATGCTTATTCTTTATTGTTGTGTACAAGGAAAGTGTAGAGCTGGCCATTTGTGCAAGAGCGAGTCTTTATGGGCCAATTATAGTCAATAAGTTCTCCAAATTACGTGATATATATAATTGACCTTAACTAAGTGTCTTGTGATCTAGATGTCCTATAACATGGTGTGGGCATGTAACCGTCTCCAGCTGCTGTGTAAGACTAGAGCCTTAGAGGATGAGGACCTGGTGAGTAATCGACAGAGGATCCACATATACCACACATATCACATTCACTGTGGTTTAAAACATACTTGATACATTGTGTGTTTGCGTCTGCCTGCATGATCAGAGAAAGTGTGAGAGTGACCAGGAGGACACCGAGACCAAGCCTGCCTCTCTCCTGCGACGCAGACTCAGTAGCAATTCCTGAAATGAACCACCAGGGGAACTGGTGCCGCGGGAATGATTACTCCTGTAAAACCGCAGCTTGCATCAACATCCAAGTTCATTGGGATTGCGGAGAGACACTTTCACTAGAAAATTCTTATTGGGCCTCTGTGCCTCCCAGTAACTCATTTTAATTATAGAAAAGTTATTTTAATATTTTCCTGGCCATAGTTCTCTGTTTTGGGGTAACGAAGTTGCAGTGCATTAGAAAATTGGTCACAATATACACGGATACATAAGGATTTCAAACCTGTTAATTTCAACTTCATACCACTTGAATTCATTCTGCTACTAGATAAAAAAAAAAGCTGTTTCCATTTTGAAACTAATTAGTAAATAAGTACAGTAGAATCTCCCTAATGGTCTACTTAAAAAGTCCTGAGTTTCACACCTTTAATGACTTTGTATGACCTTTTATGAGACACGTTTATGAGACACGTTTGGTCATTCTGATTAGTTTTGTTACGAGATCTTAATATAAGTAGTGCCTATTGCCATAGTAAAGAAGTAGTCATAGTTACACAGACACCATGCTATTAGAGAAATTACTGGTGTGCCACCAGAGGCTTACAGTGTGGAAGAGTCCTCTAATCTGTTTACACATTTACTCCAAGTCTGTGAGTTATATAGACTTATGTTTACGCATTTTATTTCAAAATGTATCTCTTCATGCATATGAGGATTCTTGTGTCTTTGCGCTTAAGAATTTTATCATAAATATTACGCTCCATTGGAGTGAATATTTTCACATTATTTACGTTGCCATAAGTTGGCCTAAAGTAGTGTCATGTTTTATAATGAATTCAGGACAGCATTCTTGGGTGTTCCACACTATGAATGACTAACTTCTGCCTCAGTGTTAATCTGTAACTGTAAAGTTTATTAATAAACTGCATGACTGCACCAGTTGAAAGAGTGTGAAAAAACATAATCAGTGGAGTTGTTTGATATTTTTTTTTACATTTGATTATTGGCGGTGATCTCAACTGTCAAGAATTACCTGGGTTTGGGTTTCAACAGGCTTCTCTCAAATGTTTGTTAACTTTTTATTTTTCTATTGAATCACATACAGCATAATGGCTGGTTAATGTGTGGTCTATCATAATTGATATTCCTTTTACCCGCAAGATTAATACATATGCAAATTGCTGTAGAAACATGTCATGGCTTTGTCAGCATTTTAGCCTGATGATATAAAATTCTGTAAAGGGGTGGTTGCATAGTTGGCACAAAAAAGGCGCAGGCAGGCCCAAGAAGTCCATTCTCAAGAAGTCAACAGCATTCTGGAACAGAGGGGGCCCAAGAAATAAAGGACCTCTTTACACTGTACATTCCTTTATCAGCCCATTCTAAAAAAAAAAAGTGAGGGCATGCTCTTTACTCGTTTCCGTAGAAGACACACAGCCAGCGAGACCCTGTCACAAAAGGTCTGTCAACATAAGAACATTCAGACGCTCAGGTGAGTCGAGAGGCGTGGGCTTTAGGGTAGTCATAGCGAAACAGGATACACAGTCGCGGACAGACAAAAACGGTGGCTGCCGTTGGGGGTGGATATTCGAACAGTCTGCGAGACAACAATAACGCCAAACTGGTTTTCCTGTTAGTATCAACTGGTGGTGTTATTCACTCACCCGAGAGCAAGTTTAGGAAGTTTGATCCTGTCTTCTGTTCATCATCAGGGAATTGTGGAATAACGAATTGGCCCATGAGAGATATCGCCTCACGCTTAACCTATATCAGAACAAGGGAGTGATCGTGTTACTGTATGTTCAATAATTTGACCTCTGCGTTGGAAGAGAAAAGAAACAGCCTCACTCTCAGAGGCGGAGTGGGCTACAGCAAGCAGCAGGTGAAACCAACGGTTAGTGAAGTGTAACCGGCAATACTCCTTTCATACCTTATAACGTGCAGGCACTGGAATTATAGCCCAGAGTACATTCTATAATATTCAAATTCAGATTTGTTTCCTAATGTACCCGTAGGCTCACAATTGAATAGTAAACTGACTGCACAAGTATTTGTGTAGAGCCTGTAGGTGTAATACTATGTTCTAGGTACCAGGTAAATAAGCAGTAGCCTACCCCAGAGACTCTTTGCTTTGCTCTCCTTTGCGACCGATTATTACAATTTCGTAAAGTGGAAACAGAATTATTCACGGGTACACACGTATGGCTTTTTAAAATTTAAATAGCATATTTTGTTTTAAAGCCTGCCATTTTTGTTCCCACATGCATATCCAAGAAATGGTTGTCTAATAGGTATTATTAGTACACTTGCATTACGTTACAGCACAAGTGGGATTATAACCTTTGATACAAAAAAGAATACCAAAGCTTGCATGACCAAACCTTTATTAAGCTGGTTAATTCATTGTTATAAAAACATAGAATTAGCCTACTGATCATAATAACACTATGTTGGGTTAGAAATAGCATACTTGTGTTTTTTAATGAAAGCTGCTTTGTGTAACTATTGTAACAACAAAGTGCTAGGATTTGTACCATAGTGTTGGGTTTGGCATTTCATAATACCATTTGGAAATTCGAACAGATCTGGTAAATAATGTATGCCTCATTGATTAGGTAAATGTATGTCTAAGTTCATATCCATAACATCTGTGTAACACTATTAACTTTGTGAGCTAATAAGTTAAAATTATTATGTTGTGGACATTTATTAAAGCATTAATGCTTGACAGGTGATCGGATGCGTACGACCAAAATCCCACAAAGATTCACTCAAGGCTTTTTATACAGAACATACCTACAGTAGGCCTACCAGTCAAAAGCTTGGACCCATTTTCCCCTTATAGTGAATGGGAAAGTGTGTCCAAACTTTTGACTGGTACTGCATATTACTATTTATTACTTATACCCTATATTTATATTTGCCCCACCTTTCCCCCAAATTCCTTTAAACATGAAAGCCACAAAAAAGGATGGTAATGTGAAAAGCACCTGCCTTAAAGGGATAGTTCAACGTTTTTGGAAATAAGGTATTTTCCTACTTACCCCTAGTCAGACAAGTTGAATGATACCAATGTCACGATTGTACGTCCAATAATGAGTTATTTAGGCTATTTATGTAAGTAGGTAGGCAAATGTAGCCTCAGTACTGGGGTGGGTTTAACCATGCGGTCTTAATACGCTCAGTACGTGGGTGACGTTGTCACATCAAAAGGGCTGATTTCAAATTTTAACACCCAACATTGTGCTGGTCCAATAGTTATATAGAAAAGAACTGCATTTTGTCCTTTCTCATTTACCATTGCTAAAGACTCTACTAATTTCACCTTCTCTCTTTTTACCTGGAATGACAGTTGTGGTAGGACAATTCTATCAGCTGTACAAGTACAATTCAATAGTTGTTCAGCCTCAAAATATATACATATTTATTTTTATTTTACAGACACTTCCTTACAGATAGAAACAGGTGGAATGCTATAATAACATTGAAAACTGATTGGAAAGATGTTGACTTGAATATTATAAAAATGATTTATAACAACATTCGTGTCCACTAGCGTAAATTATGATACTTTTCTGACTGAAATCTTTTTTGTCTTGAACATTATGGCCCCACAGAGGACTTGGGCACTGGGCAGTGGTAAATGAGAAATAATAAACATATTACATGAGTAACGATGAGTTGTGAGGAAAGTTCTTATTTTTATTGGTTACATTAGGACACAATATAAATGCCAAGTGCTCAAACTTAGAATTTGGTCTTGGCACTAGTCGGAGGTAATACCAGAGAAAAAAAACTGCTTTTCTGATGAAGTACAAAGTAAAATCTCTAACTTGCTAACGTTAATATTTTTTTGTACAGGGAGTTGCATCAATTCCCAGAGCAATCTGTCAAAAATCTCAGATTTAATGTTCTTTTATGATATTGTCGGCAATGCCTTAATTCTTGTTTTTTTACATACATCTAATTCATTGCCAGCATTAGGTTCCCAATGCGTGAGAGAACTCCAAATTGATCAAAGGTTTAACCAAATAGGTGCAGACAGTAAGGGGGTCAGATGATACAGTTTTTTTTCTAAAGGAAACACGACTGTTACCTTCTCCTGTTTACATTCCTGGCCAGAGTGCTGTCTAGGGTCACAGAGGAGGAATGCGAACAAGGTTGAGACCGATGGACGGCTAAGGGGGGGCGGGGGGGGGGGCGGAAGGGGGGGGGGGGGGGG
>JAVQIZ010232866.1:0-20730 GCA_036023535.2 Galaxias brevipinnis | reverse complement strand
ACACACACACACACACACACACACACACACACACACACACACACACACACACACACACACACACACACACACACACACACACAAAGAGGCATTTTGATCATGGAATTATGGACAAGTTTGTGTGTCACAAGGGAAATGAGAGGAAACACGGAGGGGGAGAGAGAGTGAGCAAGCGTTGTTTCCACGACCTTGACCTCCCCTCAGGAGATCCATTTGGGGGAAAGGTTAAGGGGTTCCACTCACTGTAGTCTTCCTTTGGAGATCTTCCTGGGGGTAACCCGCTCGTTGCCATGGCTCTACGAGATAAACAAATGGTAATACAAAAAAAACATGGTGAGACCAGCTTAAGCTCCTGAAAAATTACTCTAATGACATGGTACGCTTTTTGGTCGTCTTCTTTAACAATTTTTTTTCTGAAACTCAGGACGACTTTGTATATTTGCTTTGTAAAGAAGGTGCCACAGGAAATTATAATACCTGCACGATTCCAATTCATCAAACTCATGTCAACTCACATGTAAAACAGCTTTGCATTTTTCACAGCATGGAAGGATGTGCAACTCTTCTGCATGGAGAAATAAAGTCAGATTAGGGCCAGAACGGACAAAATGGTCCGTCAACTTCTTCTAGGCTGGGTTTAGTTCAATGCTGACTGTTGGCTAGGAACACAAGGGGAAATGAGAAGCACAGCACCAACAATAGAGTGAAGAGACAAACCTCTGTCTTTACAAACTTCTGCTGCTCCAGGCTGAGAGGCTGACTCAGATCCTTTAGAGTGGAAGAGGAACAGTCCGGAAGTTAAAAAGGAAAGTGGATAACATACCTATTTGAAATACAATGTAGGTATGTTTTCTTTACATAGACAATAAACTACTTGAAGTAATGCATTTGTGAGCATTGACCTCTGTTTGTACTAGATTCAGAAAATGATGGACACGTCTCTTTCCAGGCACGTAAATCAAAGAGTACATGAATCAAATTTCCCACAATGTTGTTGAACCCTTTTTTAATTCCGCAAACAAAAATGTCTCTTTTTGTATCATTCTCTCTTTCACCTTTTACGGATACTTCAACATCCGGCTCCACTGGCTCTGTTGGAACAAAACAAAGGGGTCGGCAAATAAACGGGCAGGTACACTCCCGAAAGCTTAGGAGTAGTCCCCTGTCTCATTACACGTCCTCCATAACGGAACGGACTTAGCGTAAACTCCCTTTTGGATTCATTGTGGGAATTTTTTTTTTACCTCTCTCATTTCCATTCTTCTCAGCGGAACCCTCTGATGACAAAGAGAAAAGAGGAGAGTGAAGAGAGAGAGGAGAGATCACAGAAAAGAGATTAGACAAAGCCTGGAGGTTCACACTCTGAACAAAGGATTTGAGGTATACTGGCCCCTCACCACAATCCTCCTCCTCCTCTTCTTCTTCCTCCTCCTCCTCCTCCTCGGAACTCTCCTCTGTGGACGTACCGGCATTCTCTGTTGAATAAATCCATATGATACGGCAAGGTGAAAACTTTGAAAGACTGACAGGATTGTCGTTAGGAGCTATGTGTATGGGAATGAAAACGATCAGTACGTGCATACTGGAGGAGAAAGAGAAATGGGACCAACAGTGAGATTGCTTACCTGACCCACTGTTTTCAATTTCAGTCAGGTTACCTGCAAAAACAGGCAAAATTTAAGGAAGTGGGTGGTTTGGGGGGCTTATGCTAAACTGCAAGGTAGCTTCTATTCCTCTCCACGTCTATTGCCTCAAAACACACACTAAAAAAGGGTCTCGGTTGAAAACGTGAACCTACCAGGGATCTTTTCACAGTGTTTGATCACCTTAAGGGGTACTGGCCCTGATGACACACACTCTTCCCTAAGCGGTTTCTGACCGGACAGGGCACAAAGTGTGTATTGTCAAACACTGCCTAATCATTGTAGCTCTGGATATTCGTATACATTGGCTGGAAGATGTGCAGAAGAACACTGTATTATGACTCTGTACTTCCTCTTTTTTTGCATGTCCAGAAAATCACAAGTGAACAATTTAGACAAGCTTTCTCCCTCTCTGGCGGTCGATACAACTCATCTATGGACAACATAGTTACACCATCTCAAACTTTCCCGATAAAAAAACACTCATGTAGACACACACTAACAACATTTAATATGTTAAGATGAATGGTTTGAATGATTTCCCCCCCTAGTTTTATAGAGGGCATGGCACTTCACCACATGCACATGTCACTAGCGCTTGTCGATGAATATTTTGCAAAGCACTCACCTCAATTAACTTAAAACAGCAAGCCCTTATTTCCCTGCATTTATTCTAAAAGTAGCCGTTCATTCTTTGGAGGAGCTATACTTTGGGAGCAGGTGCATTTACGTGCATAATGTAATAATGTTGTCTATGTAACCAGGCGGGAGGCAGGGGCCGACAGTCGTCTCTGCCCATCAGGAAGTGAGTGTTTGTGCTCCAGGCCATGTGGCTGCGTGCCAGGCTGGCTGGCAGGCTAATGTACGGAGCCTCTCCTCTCTGGGGTAAGGAGCTTCATCTCAGCCCGAGGACCGGACACAGCTTGGACTCTGCTCCACTTTCCCCTCCATCATGCCCTCGCTCCATCCTTTATCTGTCTGTCTGTCTGTCTGTGTGTGTCTGGCTTGGCTGACTTCACTCCCTTGTTCATTTCTTTCTCTCTATGTCCTCATATGCCTTCCACCGGTCCTCTGTCTCATCTGGCCAGTCTCTCCCTGCTCAGCTCCAGCACAGGCTCTCTCCTTTATCCCACTGACAAACAACAACGAGAGAAAAATCACATACATACAGGGACACATAAACCTTTTGATGTCCGCCATCTGCCGGTCTGAACTAGCACAAAGGTTGGCTTAAGCCGTGCAAAAACTTAACGCAGGGCAACGGCATCATCTAGTGGACAGTGAAAACAGTGTTGTCCTCTGCCCACGCCTCATGCATACGAAGTGAAAGAGAGAGTAGAAATGGAAAAGCAGATCGAAAGAGAGTGCGAAAGAGAAAACAGAGAGAAGCTTACCTTTCTGGTCGGGAGCAGGAACGTTTCCATCCCTGCGGAACAAAGGAGACCCATTAGATCCCCAATAAGTGTGGTTTCACTAAGGCAAAGTTGTCTATTAGAACCAGAGTGCCATTCATCACTGTATGGGAAGGGAAGGGTAGCTTCATGTCGAGTTAGAGAGGTCTGCAGAAGGGAAGCTAGTGGTTGTACAGCTGCAGACCCATCTGTGGCTGCCACGGCACTTCCTGTTTCTGACACAAACATGTGCACACAGACACACACAGTAACTGCTCAAAAACAGGATGTGTTCAACAGACTGCCAATATCTCAAGTTCAAAGCACCATCCCATCCTGCATTGTGGAAACCTCTACACCCCCCCTTCCCCCACACCCCATTGGACCAGTTTTGTTTTTTTACATATATTCACTTTACAGATGCACAGGACATTGTAGTATTCAAGCAACATTTTGCCAAGACCCCTCCACTCACTTAGGCTACACACGCAAAGATAATTATTTTCTCATTAACATTACTAGCTATCCCTCTTCAAACCTTTTAAATGTTTTCTCATAAATAATGTATGTCCCTAGACTGAGCCACATAAAACAACCTGTGAATGTGACCTTAGCCTGGGTCTCTATTCCGTTGACGTATTGGCTGCGTGCACATCAGGGATAATCTCTTTCCATAAGGAATTAAAGCCAGTGCAATACAAACACTATAACTATCACCAACAACAGTGTTACAGAGATAGACTGGAGAAACCTGTTCATACAGTCTCTTGCCCCTGACTAGTATGAACACGCCCACAGACACCTGGCACACGACAGAAAGCTCTGTATCATTGGGAGGCTGCTTAACATGTTGCCAACAAAACCAAAAGAGCAAGTTCAAACCCTGCATACAAAGCAGGTCACAACTAAGGTCTTCTTTCACACTCTGTGGTGAAAAAGCAGTGCTTACGGAGACAAATAGCAGGTCTGTCTTGGTGGCAACCCTGTCCCTATGCAAGTTAATGGGAAGACACCGTTAGGAATTGAAAACATCGAGTCAACATTTGGAATGTATTTGGCCTTGACTTAACGACCCACCAGTGTGAATCCCTTTTTTGGCACCTCCTTCCAGAAAGTAGTTCTTACACTAGTCTGGGCTGTGATATGACAAATAGCTCAAATGATTTGTTTCTATAAAAAAATAACAACTATTTGTCCTTTCTTTCAAAGTTTCTTGGTAAACATCTTTATGAGTGCATACTCCATTAGCTTGCGTACCTTCTTTCTTTTCATACAAAACACATAAACAAACGCCTCTCCTTCTGTGCTAGCCCCCACCTCCCTCTCTCCGGTAGTGAGATAAGGAAAAACATTTGCATGTTTCCTACAGCTTCACGCTGTTCTGTTGAACAGACAGAGCATGTGTATATAGATAAGCTATTGTCAGTCAATAATAGGCCTAAGTGCGGGTGTCACAAGCTTAGTATTAAGAAAAAAAGTTCTTTTAAGTTCTTTAAAAGAGACTGCACTTACACAGGGTACTTACTGTAAGGAAGGCCATTCAATTTGACTACCCCACCCACATAAGCAGATGCAAAATATCTCATATTTAACAAGCCAGACTTGATATGTCATATAAACAACAGAATTAACACGCAACGGGGAATGTATGTTGAGTGAGATACTGTACATATTTGACCAAAGAGTCCTAACATGGGAGCAGGATACATTTCCCCCTTGAATCAGCCTCGATATTCCCTGCTGTATGGTAGTAATAGATTAGAAGGAAGGGAGGCTCTGATCTCTGTTCAGTACACTTGAACTAGACCCTGTATATCTGAGGGTGTGGCTGGCAACACAGCAACATTTGCATCTGACCTGTCCCTGTCTCTATTTCTAGGGACTTTTCCTCCGTCACTGGGTACCCAGGTAACCACCTTCCCTGCCTCTAACCTTTCAGTCTTGGTTATATAGTTACTTCACAACACTATCTATTATTCATAAACAAAGCACGGGGAATTAGAAAAGGCGCAACGGTGTATGCCAACACTTCAGTAGTGCAGAGATAGAAGCTTGCTATAAACTCGTTTTTCTTACAATACATTGCTTTGCGGTAGACCTTCGGATGGCATTGTATGATTGTTTTTTGTTTATTTAAAGTGGAACAATTCATTACAATGTCAGATTAACATTGTCAAAATAACTTCCAAACTTGACGCTAAAGTAACAAGTCACGTTCATCTACCCCTCTTACTTCTAAACACGGATGTCAACAACAACAGTGCAGCTAATACTCCAAAGCTGTGGCCTTGCGAAATATTTCTCTACATTTTAGGCGAAAAGGCTACTTTCTGATTGCGTTATTAACATTAACAGTTTTAATTGTGAATGTGGACTTGTCGTGGTGGAAGACTGCAGTCGGCCACATAGTGGTTCATTGCATGAATCAGCGTGCAGCAACAAAGCAGCGTGTGTAGCGACAAAGAGATCATCATGGCGCCCTGTTACTTTCTCTCTTGTTTTTAATTTAGAAAATTGCATGATGGATGCAATCATTTACAGTTTTGTTTCTTTTGCTCTTATCATATATATCCTAGTGGCTAGGCTGTCCTCACACTAGCCTGAAGTCAAATCGCGCATCCTTTGTCCTGCTTTGTCCTCTCCCTCCATTGGCTAGCCATAATTATCATAAGCCTACAAAATAATATACAGTAGTAGTAGTACAATCTAAAAAGTATGGGCTACTTACCCTTCTTCCAGGTGACAAGCGGCTCCATAGCTCGCCATCTCCGCCACCATTCTCTCTGACTTCTCTTTCACCGTCTATACTTCCACATTCAACACCGTGACGTTCAAAGATGACACCTGCCTCTCTTTAAACAAGGTAACCGATTTGCTGGGAGTAAACAAAGGTTGAGTCCAATCGTGTGCTGGGCACGAGACTAACAGAAACAATATACGCAGCTCGCTTCTAAATTCTATTCAAACATAGTCTACTTCATTGGCCTATTAGGCATATTGTTTATTTCAGATAAACTACAGGTAAAGTCTTTCATCGTCAAATGTGCGCTCTTTTGCAGTGTAATCCAGTCCGTCCCATATAAAATATTTTTTAGATTTCGTTGCAGATCTTATAAGCATGCTTACAAAGATTTGGCTACTTTCTTTCTTAAAACCACCGCTTGTAGATCAGTGTTGTACAATAAATGTGGGCGTGGTATATCATCCCGCCTTTAGTGTGAGCCAATCATCTGTCTGTCACCTATAGGCTATGGTTTGTTATTTACAAATAGCTTCCCAAAACTATCCTTGTAGCCCGTTCTCGAAAGATACAAATGAAATAGAAAATGATGGTTTGTTACTGTTAGGCCTAATAGCCAACAAGCGTCAAACATTTCTGCCGAAAAAAGCGTACATAGCAAATATGTGCTTTGTTTCATTAATAGTAAATTATTAGGATGATATTTAGAACCCCTTGCGTTTCCAGTCATATTGAAAAAAAATGTACAGGTTGAAGCCCAATGTAATAAAGTCTGATGTAAATACCTTTGAGCGGGAAACTGGAAAATAGATAGACTGTAGTAGTTCTTAAATGCCACCAGATGTCACATCGGGGCCTACATAAGAAAACAGTGCGATTCTACTTGAACAAGTCAATGTCTTGAAGTAAACTTGCCTGTATAGAATAAGCATAACTGGTTTACATATTTTCCTGCTGGCATTACACAATGCACTGTACTTAAAGGTAATAACAAATCTAAGCCAATTTTCTTTTTAATTATTTTATTATGGTCAGGTTTCAAAATTTATTAAAATATCAAAATCAAAAACAAATTTTTGGGGGGAAATAAAATTAATTACTAACTGCTTTATTCAGAGAGTTAACCTATGTTTTTTCACACATATGCACAAGTGGACAAAGATAGTGACAAGAACACGTCAACAAACAAACACACACACACACACACACACACACACAGACACACACAGACACACAAATCATTCGTAGTCTCTGCTGTGTCCAGGGAGCAGGATGAGTGCTGGATCAAGTGCTTTCCTAACGATCCTATACTCATTGAGAGCAGAGTGGATGTCTTCAATCTTCATCCCTTGCTAGAGCTGAAGTATCTCAAAGATCTGAATCATGGTGCATGACAGGGATAGAGAGTTTGAGGGAGACAGAGACAATGATTGTTTAAAATGGGTTAGCATGAGAGCGAGTGAGTTGCATGCACACGGCAAGTGAAGTGGACATGGTGAAAGTGGGGGGTGGGTTAGGGAGAGGTGATGCAGACCAAAGAAAAGTGATCCAAGTCTAAACGTCTCCAGGGAGAGATCAGCTTGTCAGTGGAGGACGTAACAACCCAACCCTGGGTCGGAGGATGGATCAATAACCCTGGGGAGGAAAGGAGGAGGAGGAGGAGGAAGAGGAGAGGGCGCAGAGGTCAGGGAAGGTGAGCGAAGGAAAGAGAAGCACAGCAACAAGAACCTCTCTCAGCTTGCAACAACCAGCTGAAAATTTGACTATTTTTCTCAATATTCTCTATTCAGTGTACTGAGTGATATGGTTATTGATTTTGACAATTGGTTGGGGGAACAGTTGACCTTTTATCCTTGTTAACATAAAAATGATGGGGATCCTCGATTAAGCATGTGGTAAGAATTTTGCATCGAGCTGGGGGCCCCCAAAAGGGCCTTTCTTTGTGTGTGTATAGTTAAGTGGCTGTACGACAGGGCTTTTTTAGAGATGGGCCGACCTGTTTGGAAAGGGTGATGTCATCCACCCTAGAGGGTTAATACGAGCCCTCATTGTAAAGACCCATTATCCATCACACACGCGCATGTGGGTGCATGCACACACACAGACACCCACACAGACACACATAGACTTACAATAACGCATAAAGTGCAGACACCATTGTATACACATTGTATGCTAGGCATTGTGCATGCACACTCAGAAACATGCATTATCTCTTGCTCTCTTGCTCACACACTCAACGAGGTATCATCTTTCTCTTGAGATGAGGGACGCCATATCCTCTCAATTGAGTCCCATTTGAATAGGCCATTTGATGTTCTGGGCTGAGTTATCGCAGGAAAGATCCATTGTAACAAAAGAGGGGCTGGTCTGCTGCCGCTCCACGTACACCCAGCAACACCTCTACGGACAGGAGGAAGGAGAGAGGGTCGTGAGATGCACCAGCTATCTGGGTCCGTACAGGAGCGACTTTGTTCAATCCCTTACTAAGGGGCAACATGCACGGATCCAGTGCACCAGTGGAGTCAGTTGATGTTAACGTAAAATCATGGAAGTTCAAAAGGGGCTTCTATGACAGGGCACAGACCATTAAAATAAATGAGAAAGATTGAATATCTGTGACTAAGGTATTAAACGTGCATACTTTGTCAAAATCAATTCAATACATTGTTATGTTACATATGTGTACAACTCTCAGTGCGGGCGTAATCTTTCATGTGAGGTGCATGGTCTCTTGGAACTAGCAAGATTTGACTTACGTTGTAGGTCAGACCTAGTTTTCACATGTAAATGCGTTGTTTGTGGACCTAACTTGAGGCATACGTGCCATAATATGTGTGTCCTTAAGGGGATATGTGTACTGCAGAGGAATCATCTGACTGCAGGATCCCCTTTACGACAGAAGACTGGCTTTAATTGTTATCCTTTTTCACATATTAACAGATTTCCTGTCTCCCTAGGTCCATAAAACGTGATGGAGGGATGGACGGAGGAAACGGAGAGATGGAGGTCGTAATTTATGCAAGAGGGGGAGAAAGAGAAGCCTGTGTCAGCGTGGTCTCGGGAGAGAGTGGATATGAGTTCAGTCGGTTAGCTGCTCGTCCTCCCCTCGCAGTGCAAGCACACGGCGGTTCACATCCTCTCGCTCTCCCACACTGCTTCTTGCTTTCTTTTTTGTCAGTTCCTCTCATGGTTTTTACTCTGCTGGCAAGACTTTCCTTCCAGGCGTCACTACCGTGCCCTTTGCTCTATGTGTAAGTCATGTATCTATTTCTATCTCTCTCTCTCTCTCTCTCTCTCTCTCTTTGTCTCTCTCTCTCTCTCTCTCTCTCTCTCACCGACCAAATCCACGATTTGTCTTCCTGCAAGTTGTTTAACTCATACCGCCACACACACATCCGCACTCTCACCCTTTCACTTTGTCTCTGAATCTGGTTCTTTGTTGTGGATTCTATAATTCCAAGCCCTCTGGGAACTTTTTACATTCACACAGAGGCCACCGTGGGATGAGTCCTGGGACGAGACGTGGGCGTGAGGAGGAGACCCAGAGAAAGGGTGCAGGCTGATTCCTCCCTTCCCCCAGCCCCACTCCCTGAGTCAGTCAGCGCAGCGGTGCGGAGGCAGAGGGTCAAAATCCCCCTGCCCTCCGCCTACAGTCGCAGAGCATGTGGGAACAGGAAAACTTTATTCTTTATTTAACCTCCAGGTGTGTGTGTGTGTGTGTGTGTGTGTATGTGTGTGTGTGTGTGTGTGTGTGCGTACGTGTGTGTGTGTGTGTGTGTGTGTGTGTGTGTGAGTGTGTGTCTTTGTGTGTTTGTGTGTGTGTGTGTGTGTGTGTGTTTAACCCATTGCCGGATCTGAGTCATACACAGCTGGATGCTGGTAGACTGGTTATCTTTCAGTGGTGAATGTGGGGGCCCCAGTGTTTGGGGGAGTTAGAGGGCTTTCAGTGCCCAAGGAAAGGTTTTCTTCCCCCTGCAAACTCATCTCCCACTGATGGGATTTTTACCCACTAAATCTGTCTAATGCATGTGTTTATGTGCTATATTTGCAGCAGTGAAAGAAAATGTTGAGAATCGCAAGCAGACAGGTAAAAAAGTACACTTTGTGGAGAATCTCTTTTCTTCGATATTCAAAACACACGATAGGTTAGAAACTGTTTAACTGGCCTGTTCTGGCATTAGATCATCATCTAAGGGCAACACCGTACTCAGGTTACCACTCCTTCTTCACTCCGTCCAGAAAACCCTCCAGCTCAGCAGAAACGCTCCCAACTCATCAGAGGTGTTGATAGGAGTGTATGGGATTCTCTGGAGACATAAAAAAGGAGTGGTTTTAGCTTCTCTCCTGTAACAAAAAAAAAAAAACGACCAAAAAAACGTTTTGGCAATATCTTTTTAGAAAATGAGGGTTTGAGCCTTTCTATGATGATTCATCTCAAAGCCAAGAAATGCACAACGGCGAGTGAAGGAGAAACATCCCAAACACACACTTCTGAACTAACACGTCCAGAACCAGAGAATCCTGACGCACAAATGCAGAGGAACATAAATAGCTTCCCTGAATATATGCACAGATACACAAACACATATTAACACACACCCACCGAAAACACACTTTTTCACACGAACACACGCCCACCCCGAAAGGAGCCCAGAGCTCTGAGCCAGCAGAGCGATAAGAGTAGGGGAAGTACGTGGGTGTCAAATAGCTGCGGTGTGGGACTTTCTGGATTCAAACTATTTACTCTGACTGCAGGTCCTGCTTTTTATTAGAGTCTAAATTGATGGGAATCCGGAGACGCTGTTGAAACCCACGCTCAAACCCATTGTGGACTTAATACAATGCAGATACACTAACACACACGTACACATGGCTTTACACACAAGATACAGGGTCAACATAATGACACCCACACCAACATTAAGAACACATAAAGCATGTTGAAATGTCACACACATGCCTAAACACACATGGACGCTGTTGAAATATTTATAACATAACATTTGAACAACTGATCTCACTGACATTCTCGCTTTGATGTCTTTTTATAATTTTAATTCTCAGTAGTTCCACACACTGAAGCATGCAGAAATAGGCCTCGACCCATTAATTTATCCAAACTCCATATCTATACATTTTACCTCCTCAACAAAACAGTGTCCCCTAATTATTCCAGATGTACTGTCCTGAGAGTGCTTCTCACAGTGGATTTTCATATGTGCTGAGGCCAAGCTGATCCCAGATCAGCGCCCTAAGGGTTGATTCCGGGCTCTGATTGAAACGAAAAGAACCTAAAGCCATCAGTGAGTCCATTAATAAAGCCGACGGCACGACAAGGCTCTCTTTGTTTCATAATTAATGCAGTCGGGATAACCGTGACATTGAGCATTGGGCAAGCCATGCATCAGCTCCTCTGACACATGAATGTGAAAGCTGCCATTCATCATAGTACACTGCTAATGGAGCCCGTAAGGCTGAATTATTAGGCCCAATACCCGGCCCTTGTGCCAGACTAATAGGAGCATTCGGCACCGTACATTTATTACTGTAATTTATGCAGTGTTTTATTGCAGTAATTGTCAGGCAGTAGCCGAGGTATAACTCCATCTACTTATTCCACTTAACCAGGGCTCCAGTGCATAGTGGTTTAGGGATTCTTTTAACCGAGCTGTTGTTGTGTCAGTCAACCTTTGTGCCACTATCGCTTCCTCACTCTCTCTCTCTTTCACTCTTTCACCTGGATGGCCCACAAGTTGATATCTCTTGAAGTATGTCCAGTATCTGATTCTTTATCCTCCTTTATTTAATGCCTAAATCACTTCCCTCTTTTCCCTCTTATGCAATTCACAAAGCCTTTAAGGTTTAACGAGGGCATGTAAAGTGCAACCTTAGTCAGTACTCTGAGGGACTTTATCGGAACAAAGGCAGCTGAGGTCTTTCTCAGTTTCACAGATTTAAAAAAAGACAATCTTATATTTTATATCCAGTTATGCTGATGTGTCTGCCGAGAGCTCTCTAGAGATGGAGGGAGGGATGCCAGAGAAATAGAGAGGGACGAGAGCCTTGTCTTACTCAGTCCCCCATGCTACCGTAAAGCCCACAACCAGCACTTTGTGGTGGTTTTCAGGGAAAAGGGGAGAGACCGAAGCGGGAAGTGGTGGAAACAATAGGGAGAGGAGGAGAAACGACGAGATAGATAAGCAAAGAAAGTAAAGGACAAGCAAAGTGGGCAAATATGAAGTTGTTTTCCATTTTCCTCCGGACATAGAATTTCTAGATTTTTTTAATAACTTTTATAGAGTTTTCTGTGATTGATGCAAAGATTGGAAAACATGGTGTACAGTAGGATTCAAAATGAGTGTGTCACGTCTGGACTCGAGGCCACAGCAGCGGTATTGATTGTGTATTTGTTTATCTTGTTAAAGCAATGCTCCCTGGTATCACATATCCCTAATAGAAGCAGATTACGGGTAGAAATAGGATGCTGCATAAATTAGGCCACTTGGTGCTTCTCTTCCACTGAAATTCACGTCATAATGCTCTGGTAATCAAATTTAAACCTTTTGTGCATTAGCCTCTTGTTTAGCGGGAGGAACAAATACAGACTATTGGCTATTGGTCCCAAAGAGTAGCGAGAAGAGCATTGTTTACAAATACACAATACTCCTTCAGATTCCTTGAACACTTTGGCAAATCATCCTTGTGTCCACATTGAGCTTTACTCCCCCGTGATGTAAACCCATCCAGCCGTGTAAGAATAATGGAGCATAGTTACCTAATAGCGCAAATTGTAGTAATATGGATTAGACTGTCATTAAACCAGCAGAGCAAATCGTTTTAAATAACTAACCAAGCTGCTGCATCTATTCAGCTCGCTATATCAGCCTTATTCCCATTCTGTTAGGCCTAATGGAATATACTTAGAGCAGATTAACAAAGTGGTCAACGACACTCTCATGTCTACCATAGAAATGATTTTTTGAGGGTGCTGATAACACCACGACTTCTCAGGGCAATCCGGCTGCACTAATGCGAGTCAGACACACATCTAATGGGAGCCATTACAAGCCACACTAATAAATGCATACATTTTTTATAAGAGGGGTATATGTTGGTGCCTTCTATCACAGCAGCCTATATGAACAGGCATACTAAGTAAAATATGATTTTAACTTTTTAGGCTGTGCAGGGTTGGCAAGTGAGATTTTGAAAGGACATCAAAAAGTGCCATTTCAGAATCCATACATAATTTATGGGGAAGAGGGACATTGGGAGTGGACAGTTATTGCATAGTCTTTCTTGATTGGTTGATTGACTATGATGATGATGATGATTGGGAGAGGAGGATAGTAGTGAGATGTACAACAAATCACGATTGTCAGCTGCATCAGGCTGTAGTTGCAATCTATCCCTGTGATCTGGCCATGTGAAAACAAACAAAGAATAAGCCTCTCCCGAGCGTCCCTCAAACCACTGGCAGATAACGCAACTCGTCTTCACTTAACGGTCCTGAGGAGAAGTGCAGCGGGAGGGAGGGGAGCACCTGTATTCCGTTCTGCAGTGCGAACCAGAGCAAATAAGACTAGAGGATTAGAAAGACACAGCTGGAGGGGGCAGACCTGGAACAGCGCGGGGGACTTTCTCAAAATACATGCAGTTAGGACGCACGCACGCGCGCGGTTCCATCCACCCTAAGGACTGACGGGATCCCGGCCCGAGACCAAAAATGTGTCCTTTTCTCTCCAGTAAAGGCAGGACGTCATGCATCGCCACCGGCACTTTAATGTCCGCGTTTCTCATCTCCGCCTGCCAAGCCCTCTGCGGGGAGGTCCAGTGCGGCAAGGGTCATCAGTGCTGCCCGCCTACCGTTACCGGTAACGGCAGCGCCAGCTCCCCAGTGCGGTGCTGCAAGCTACCCATCCATATTTTCTTCGACAACGTGGGCTGGGTGACACGCAAGCTCTCAGGCATCCTAATTCTGCTGTTGCTCTTCGCCATGGGCTATTTCATCCAGCGCATCATTTGCCCGCGGCCACGCCGACATCAGCACCAAGACCGCCCAGAGGAGCCTTCCCTTTTCCACGGTCATGCCACTGCGTCCCAGGACTCGCTGCTCGACCGTTTCCCTGAATACAGCCTTGGGGACTTTGCCTCACCAAACCTGCCAGCCTATGATGAGGTAAAATACTTGCCAACTTACGAGGAGAGCATGCAAGAGATGCATAGGGACCGGTCGGACGATAACTTGCTGGCTGATAATGATAGGACCTGTCCGAGCAGAGGGAGGACCCCAGCACCTAGACCTGGGGAACAGAGACGGGACATCATGGTTGTCCTGGGACACGCACACAGCTCACGGACATCTCGAAACTCTGTCTGACAAAAAAATCGTAAACGAAAGAGACGATGCATAATATTCTTATTTTAATATGAAAAATTATTATCTAGGCTATATAAACTCAAGTGCAATTATAATGCTGAATGTTTAGAATAAAAGGAACGGGTAAAAATGTGCGTGTTTTATAAGATTAATAAGACTATTCGCTTTTTGTATGCAAATTACCTATGGGTGTGAGAGAAGGAGATAATAGAGTAGAAAGCTGCTCAAATTGAAGTTCTTTGTGTGTCAAGCAGCTAATTTGGCAACGGTATAATCGCATTAGGTTTTACTTCTGTGTCTGGATTTCCAATAGCACCATGAGACAGTTGCCTTTCTCTCTATCCCACTCTCTTTTTTTCTTCCCCGCATCTTTTCCCTTCAATATTCCAAGTCTGGGGACAAAAACCGTCAGCTGAAAGAACCCCATTCTTGCTTCATATATAGGCCAGTAGTGGTGCAAATGTTGTCTCTGTTCTAGGGGAATACAGATTTCTGGTTCCCATTGGTCTTGAGATGAAGACATTGAGATGAATACGAATAACACTATATCTGTATGGAACTCACATTCCGTGCCATCAGCAAGTTAATGTACCCAATATAGGTGATCAGCAAGAATGCTGAAACACACACACACGCATGCACACGCGCGCGCGCACACACACACACACACACACACACACACACACACACACACACTAGCATCTACTTCACATACACTCACACACATAGATTGATATGTAATCACTGACCTGATACAATCTTAAAGGTCTATGGCAGGTGCTGAGACAGCAGCAAGAGACTCCACACTTTCTAAGTACAGTTAAAATTCTACAGAGCTTTGAGCTTTTTAATGCATCAGCATCGCTTAAGTGTTGTGAATACAAATGAGATCTGACTACAGTCCAATATTGAAAATTAGAACGTTTATGAAAATAATAGTATCTCAATAGTTAACCCAAACCCTTACAAACAGATTGTCAGACAGAAAGACAAACAGACAGACAGACAGGCATGTGAGACAGAGATTACGTCCAGGGCGCAATATATATATTCTGAGAACAAAAGGTGTAGAGGACTAGACAAGAGAATGGCAGCCGGTCCAGCCTGCAGAGATGGAGCTGGAGCCAGACAGCTAGGCGGACAACTGATCAACTTCATGAGCGATTGATTTACTCGTACTTACTGTATTCTGCAAGGTTCACCTGCGTCAGTCAGTTGAACAACACAGAAAGACAGGCACTGAACAGGTCTTTTCCAGTAATCACAAAGCTACAGTAATTGTCAAAAATTTATTCATGATCAAGTGCAGGTTGTGTGTATTTGACGGAAAGAGATGGAAGATGAATATAGACTAGATTCTTCAAGTTTCATTCTGTTTACTGTTAAATAAAGGTTAGATGACTTTAAGCAGTCTGTGCATTCTGTCGAATAACCACATCCTCTTTCCTGTTGCCTCCATCCTCATGGACAAGACGGGACTATCATTAATGGCAGAAACGCACATTACAGTAGCCCCTTCTATCAAAGCAAATGGACTCATCTATTTAGCCAAATCGGAAATGCGACAAGTCTCCATATGTGCTTGGTTTGAACCCCTCAGTTCCTTCCTAATCATTGCTGTTGCAATCAAAAGTTCCTGGGCATGCTCCATAGTAGTCAGGGGAACTCTGTGTACCACCTACGGTAGTCACTTGGACTAACCGGTTTATCTAGAGGGCCTTCGAGTGGATATATAGACCATTAGATCAAATGAAGGAGGATCGTTATAGCATTATGTTACCCAGCAGGATCAGAGGCTCTTCATTCGCTACCACATGGCCAGGAGTTATTCACTGTCAATTTGATGCTTGTTACGCGGCGAACACAGGAAAAACCGTCTGACTTGAAAATGTAGAACCTCTAAGTAATGTGTTTCTAAAAATCTATGAAACTATCTAAAGACTATCCTCCCCCATCTTAGTATTGCAGTTATTCTCAGTCATCCAGCTCTTCGTTCAGCTATGGCTTGTCAGTATCTATCCTACTGGGTTCAAGGGAACGGGGCATGCACCACTCCTCTAGAGTTTCCAGCATTAAACTTTAATTAGATGGAGTAAAACTCAGATATTCTATATGCTTCCAAGAGTCTCCGGTGCAGGGATCTGAACAGTGTGTCTATCTGAATGGAGAGGCTTGCCCTTTTCCTTACACATATTCACTGGGCATATAAACACAATTAACACCCACATGCAGACAGAATCAAATCACGAATGTATCTGGTTTACCTTACAACATAATTGTTGTTCACAGTGCAGTTATTCAATCCTTTATTGTACTGTAAAGCAGACAAACAAGAGGCAAGATCAATTAACTTTATGAACCCCCCATTCATTTTGGGTTATGACCAATCTGAATCTCAGTGTGAAAGCTGAATAGTTGGCAGCGGTCAATTCAATCTGTGGATGAGCTTGACTGCTAAGATGGTCTTATTCCACATTTCATGTATACAGTATAAAAGTAGGGGTTGTGATATATTGCTGCTAAAGAAACAAAACTTTGTCTGTCAAAAGTACAAAGAACAATATTGAAAATCAGACTGCCAACTATTTTTTATTTTTTTTTGCTGTTCAAATTTGGGACCCATCATACACCAATTGAAGAAAAAACAAGCAGGAGAAAACCTAAAATAGGAGCCGCAAGTTTGGTCTGACACAGATTATGAAGAGAAGTGAGTGCAGCATTTATTTCTACAAGCGTTTACACCAGTGCTGGTAATTCAGATGGTAATGGATAAGAGAAACCTGACTCCTTGCCAATAATGGTGTTCTCTTGGGTCAAAGATTGCGGGAATGGTTTCCCAGACAACAAATGGTTATCATGCAGTAATTACATGAATAAGCTGAAAAGGGGGAGACGTAGATACAATGGGATAGAACAATGTAGAGAACTAGATGGCTCAACTGACCAGAAAAAAAAATTGCAGTGGCTACCTTTCCCAGACAGATTACATTTAAAATCACTTTGAATGGCAACTGTATTTAACGAGTAGAAAGGTCCCATTTAAAAGTTACACTGCTTTAGTTTACTTCGACATATTAAAAACATGACATAAAATGTAGGTGGTCGTTTTCAGCAGTAATAATGTCGTTCTGTTGTTGATCTTTGTGATCCTCACCTGCCACAACGCACACCTGTCTAGGTGTTTGTAGATCTAAACAGAGATTGCTGTATGTAGGCGGGTCGAGTTTCAACAGATTTGTGTAGAGGACTGATTGGGGATGGGGGGGCCGGCCCTCTACCTTGGCCTCCGGAACTCGCCTCTTAGAGATGGATGGCTTGTTATAGTACTCTGATTAACTGGACCAGGGCCAGCCAGGGGGTGGAGCTGCATGCCAAGCATTTCCACATCAGCACAGGAAGGTAAGCAAGTACAGCCGTCAACAAACTGTCTTCCATACACTTACCCCAGCATTATACAGGCACGTACTCTAAAGCCACAATGGAAGAGTCACTCACCAACAAGGCCTCAGACAACACAATAGATCAATTCACACCATAGAATGCCCAGAGATTTAAATAAAATGAATGAACAGGACCATTTGTTAAACATATATTTATGAAACAATTTTATTTCATATTTAGAAATGTAAGGCATTTAAATAAAATAACTAAAATATCTATTGATATAAAACATGTATCATTCGTTTCATTCATCTTGCTCCTCGTTTACAAATTAAAAAAAATACTGCACATTATATCTTAGTAATCTAATATTATGGTGACTGATATGATGAATGCATATTGTTGGGAATGTTGATCCTTGAAAACTGTTCAATGCTGTCTGTAGACAGTTCAAACCTGACCAAAAATATCTGAGATCTCACACAAACTATCTGCATGTTTGTTTTGGTTAATGCGTTCTTAAAGATAAATAGGAACATTTAGTAGACATTTAACAGGGCACTTCTACCAGCGCCACAAAGAGCATCAAAACAAACGCTAACTGACATTTCCCAGTATAGTGTATGTGTATTATGTTAATAGGAAATGTATCATACACAGTAAATCAAAGTTCTCTGTATTTAGTGGTATAATATTATAGCTTCTGAACAACTGAGCATATCGTTTGAACAGGATAGATCTTAAATATAAGTGATTATACACTCATGGAAAACATATTGTACGTACACTGTGTAACGTGTGTGTGCAGCTAGGTCATATTTAGCAGACGTAAAATGTATGCGTGTGTGTGGCTCAGTGTCGCGAGGCCAGGCTGCCCTTTACAGAGATGGTGGCTGCCCTCTCTCTCTCCTTGGCCAGCTCCATCTCTACCTTGGCCTGGATCTTCTCCCAGTCCACCTCCACCTGACACACAGAGATAACAGCACACGGAGAGGGGGGGACGAGAGTTCAGAGGTCAGGCTCGAGACAGGTTTTATGGTTCACGGTCGTTTGCTCGGCATGGTGGGAGATATTCTAATGACCTATGCAGCTCTGACCGACCCCACGGTGGTGTTTTAAAAAACGTACCCCTTCGGCGTACTGGAGGAACCGCTTGTTGGTCTCCTGTTTGCCAAAGTCCTGCAGGAACTTCTGTCTGTAGGCCAGGACTGTGTCCACGTGGGTCTTGTGTTTCACCGCCAGCTCCAGCGCCCTGAGGAGGGAAGCAGCAAAACAAAGTCCTTCTCTGATTCTCTTCATGTATCTCTCATTCTCTTTCTCTCTCTCTTTCTGTCTGTGTATGAACCCAAAACAGCAAGTCAACGGACGTTCACACGACAACACACACAAAATGTACAACGCGACGGGCACGGACCCATTGAAACCCGCAAAACCTCCAGACCCGCCCCACCCATCCCCTGACCCGCCCCGGCCTGTACTGGGGGGGTGGGGAGTACCTGTCCCAGTTGTAGAGGTTGAGGTGGACCTGGATGGCCTGGTAGATGAGGCCGGCCTGCAGCAGTGTGGCCTCGGCCTCCTGGGTGTGGCCGCTGAACAGGAGCATGTGAGCCACCGAGGACTCCTTGGAGGGCAGCTCCTTAATGAAGTTGATGTACTGCACCTTGTCCACCTGGGAAACGGACGGGGATGGGCGGGTCAGGTTGAACGACAAACAGTCGGTAATACAGAAAGACGGGCGTACGAGTGGGGTGGATCCACGGGCCGAGCTGCACGCTTACCTCTCCGATGGCGGCGTAGGCCACCTCCGCCGTCGTCAACTCCCTATTGGCCATCGCCATGCCAGCCAGACACGCCCACAGCGACTGGTCCTATAGGGAAAGAGAACATTGAAGAGGATTTATCCATCGGCCAATGATATCGGCGCGCTCCTTCCTCAAACGGGGGACATAGTTTGGTTCCGTAAGCCGTCCTGGCCCGGGGGTCAGAGGATGGAGATTTGGTAGGAGGCGCCGGAGGCCGAGGGTGGTGGCGCCAGGGCGTGCCGCGCGGCGCTTTCAAAGGAACTGGGCACTAAGTGTGTGTGTGTGTGTGTGTGTGTGTGTGCTCGTTTGTGTGTCATTAGAGGTAGAGAGTGGTCATTACTGTGGCGTCTCTAAAGGGACGGCGTCCCTATTAAGCAGTCTGCCCATCCCAACGCTAGCCTCATTAGAATCATACTGGAGGGCACACACAAGTATCGACACACACGCACACACACACGAGCACAGACACACACACACACACACACACACACACACACACACACACGCATGTGTTTTCTAAGTCCGGACTGCTTGATCCAAACAATCACGACGTTGTGTAATGATGAGCCTGAACCAACGGTTGCCCACGTCTCACTGTCCCGCGCAGAGAGCCGCGACGATGAGTCAGCGCCCGGAAACGTCCCCTGTCATCGCACGCCTTAAGTGAGACAAACAGCCCCGACCGCCAACCACTCACATCAACAACAACATTTATCACCATCCCCAGCCACAAGCGCCACACTCCCAACGTGTCAGAGCACGGTGCGCTCTTCCTGTTAATAAACGACAGCGCTGGATGTGTGTGTGTCTGTGTGTGTGTGTGGGTCCCACGAGCACCTGGCTGAGAGCATCCCCATAGGCTCCCATTTTGGGAAATGCCACACCGCCACCCAAACCAAAGTCTTACCAGAAGTAACGGGGGAGAGAGGGGGGGGGAGAAAGCTCTTAAGACTGGTGACTTTATTCTCTCTCAACTTTAATGCCTTCCCCTTCACACAAGCCCCCCTCCCCTCACAGCTGTGGCCACTGCCCCAGAGCCCACGCAGGCCCACACTCAAGAAGCTCTTACTGGTTCTGGGCAGAGGACGGCTGTGTGTGTGTGAGTGTGTATCAGTGAGTGTCTGTCTCTCTCCATGTGCGTGTGTGTGTGTAATTTACATGTGCATCCACACGGGCACGCGTGTGTGAGCCTTGCGGCGTGGGGGTAAGGGGGTATGGTTAAATCCGGTAAATGCTGTCAGCAGGCTAATTGGGGACTAATTCAACCCTGCTGGCCTGGCCTCATAAAGCGCTCCTCTACCACCTCCAGGCCCCTCCGTCACACACACACACACACACACACACACACACACACACGCACGACCCCGCACCCTATCTTTGGGCTCTAGAC